>JAULJZ010019347.1:0-15827 GCA_032270985.1 Heliamphora pulchella
AGGAAACTGCGTTTGCAGGACTCGGTTTGCAAATTCTATTCATGTTATTTCTGTTATTTTATTTTCCTGTAATTTCATATTATTGTAATTGTTGAAAGTTAATAAAGATGTATTTTCTGGATTACCGAGCATGTATATATTTTTTGGCATTGGATTTTTCCCTACAATCTTAAGAATGAGATTGTGTCCCAACATTAAACTAATCTTAAAGCAATAAATTCGTATTTGCACATTGGCCCGTTTAATATAATTGATTATTTGTTTATTTTTATTTTGAAAAAAATAAAAAAAAATTGATTAATTTTTTAAAAAAGTTTTAAAAAGGCAAAATAAGCCAAAATAAACTAAATTCTTTGTTGTTTATTTTCAGTTTTACTCATCTTTTGTATATATTTTTTTATTTTTAACTTTTTTAATTAATTTTATTGAAATGATTTGAAAAAGAAAAAAATATTAAAAAGGCAAAAAAAATGTAAAATTAGCAAAAACAGAGCCATTATTTGTGAGAATCAAGTACAAAACTTGTGTTTGGCAAAGTTTCATGTTTTAATTTTTAACTTATTACTATTAATTTTAGTTATAAATTATAATATATTTCAAATACACGTAATTTTTACTATAAATTATAATTTTTTTCTATTTAAGCTATAATTTACAATATTTATAAAATATTTATAATTTTTACTACAAATTATAATTTATAAATTAATAATTTTAATAATACCAAACACCACCTAAATATACAATTAATTTATATAGCTCGGCTATAATGACAAGTTTTGATATTGATTTTTTGACTTATGGAAAAAGCAGTTCCTCAAAAAAAAAAAAAAACTTACGGAAAAAGCAATTTTTTGTTTTTTTTAATACAATCACGCAAATTTGGTTTCCACGTGGCGAGATATTTTCGGAATCGTTCCCTTCCTTTGACAGTAATTATTTGGTATTCTCGTAGCATAATGTCATAAGTTCACGTAATATTTTTATTTAATATGATAGTGATAAATTTATAATAGAAACATAATGACTCTGTTTGGGCAAATGCTGCCTATTGACTTGTTAGTTTAATTTTATTTATTTAAGTTTTAGTAATATAAAATTTGATTTATTAACTTATTTTTATTTATTTTTATTTTTTCAAATTTTTTTATGTTTTGAGAAAAAAAATTTACTTTTTAAACTTATCTCAATGAGATAAGTTTAAAAAGTATAATAATTTGACAAAATAATCAAAAAAGTTCAGTAAAGACAAAAAAATCTATAATATCAAAAAAGCTAATAAGTCAAATTCACCCATTCATGGCCAATGACTCATCTTTATTGAATAATTAAAAGATACAAACTATCCATATTATATAAATTATAATTATTTATTTATCAAAAATATTATTTAATGTTATTTACGTGATGCTACATGAGTAACTAATAATTTTCCTTCCTTATATGGGCGCGCAAGCTTGAAAAATTAGTTGGTACTTGGCGTCTGATCACTCCCTCGAAAACTCCGTGGTCGACAATGCCAGAGTCTGACTACGTATAAAACAAACAACAGCTGCGCATTTGGTGCATTTTTTGAATAAATTTTTATAATTTAATTTATTTATTATGTAAAATTCGTCAAGTTTGTTAAATATATTAAATTTCATATTCATCTGATACTTATAACTAAATGATTGAGTAATATTTGTTTAACAATATTTTTTAAATTATAATTTTTATTTATTTATAAAATAATATTAAGAGATCTTAATCAATCAATTAGCTACAGATATAAATCTGACTTTATTAATACTAAATAAACTCGAAGAGATCTACGTAATAAACAGATTGGATTATAAAAAATTGTTCATAAAATGCGCCAAACAAGGTGCAGCTAACAGAAATTTAACGATTAAACTAATTTGATACCAAAATTAAATCTGATTGGCGGTTAGTGACATTTTAAAAATCACAGGAAAGATTTCTATTTTTGTCAGAAACCAGAGGGGTGGTCAGTATAATTTACCTTTAATTTTTTTACGATTTAAATCGTTTATATTATAATTATATCATTTTAAAGAGATAAAATTAAAATTTTAAATATAGAGATAAATTTTTTTAAAAAGATAAGATGACATCAAAAGATTTGATATAAATAAAATTTTTGTTCAAAAAATAACTCGAAAAGATAATTAGAACTCTTGATAAAAAAATAACTCTTATTCTATAAATAAGAACTAAACCCAAAATAGAAGATACGCAATTATATATTTATACAAGCATTATATTATTTTTCACCATTATTTTTCACCATGATTGTACCTTTAATCGGTCACCACCGATCGAGGCACTAACGGCACTCTCATTTTGTAGGATTTCAAAGTTCGTAATGTGAATCATTTTTCTTTTTAAAAATATACATCATTATGTGCATGTACAATTTTTTCTTCTACAACTTGACTAAGTACGTTATTTATACAAAGTTTTAGATTTATTAAATATTATTGCCATACGGTTTAATTACATTTGATTAACTATTTATTTTGAAGAATACACTAGTTATTTAAGCTTTGTTTATTTGGATGTAAATTATTTTACAAAAAAAGATATTTTTTATGAATAATAATTTTATAAAAATATATATTTTTTGGTATTTAGATGGTATTTTAAAAAATATTTTTTAAAACAAAAACAGAAGCCATCGTTGCCACTATTGCTGCTGCTATCGCCACCACCACCCTATTGCCGCCATTACCGCCACCATCACTACTATTACCTCAACTGCCGCCGCCACCACCTTACAATGACTTATCTCATTGTTTTGCAAATTAATTTTAGTCTTATGACTTAAATTATTCAACCAAACAAATATTTTATATTATTTTTATCAAATTAAATGCTAAAGAATAGATAAAAATAGTTTATCTCCTCAAAAAAATAGAATCTTATTGAACATAATTTGTTTAAATATTTTACTTGATGAGATCTGCAATATAAATAGATCACAACATAAAATTTTGTAAAAATTTAATACCAATTTGAAATTCAGTTGTGAAAGTGATTGTCCATATAATTTTCAAATAAAATATATTTATATACCTTTAGGACCTGTTTGTAAATTTCAATTTTAATTTTTTAATAAAAATTAAACAGCTCATTTAACTTGGTAAAAAGAATAAAAATTTACTTTTAGTCATTCTAGTACCAATATTTTTCAACACGATAAGTTAATTTTAATATTTATTAATAAAAATACTATAAAAAATCATAAAACTACAAAAATATTGTGAAACAAGAATCTTTTTAAAGTACTTAAAAAAATTAAAATATCAAACTTTTATGTACTGTTTCTTTTAATTTTTAATTCGAAAATTAAAAATATAAAAAAACCAAAATTTTGGATTGCCGGGATAAATCTTGAGATATTTACTTATTTTTATTTAGCATATTCGTCCATCATGGTTTTCCTTTATCCCGTTTCTTTTAGTCTCCTTTTTATTTATTTATAACTATTTCATATTTTTTGTGAATTATCTTGATAAAAAAAGGTTTGATAAAATTTTTAAATTTGTTCACTAAATACGGAAAAGATAACAAAAAATCTTATTTATTGACTTTTTTTGGTTTTTTGGTTTTTTGGTTTTTTTATTTTTATATTTTGATTATTTTGTATTTAACTATTTGACCAAATAATCTTATTTGACCAAAAAATCTTATTTAACTATTTGACCAAATAATAAAAAAGTTGTTAAAAATAAAATAAATAAACAAACTAGTATGATAAACTTTGTGATGTCTAAAAAGCATATCTTTTCAAAAAATTATTTAAGAAAAGAAAAAAATTAAAATATTTGGAATAATTTGTTAAGGTATTTTTTAAAATTTTTTGTTAAAATATTTAATATATATTTTTTAATTTTAAATTATAATATTTAAGATATTAGTATGATTTTTTTGTTATATTATTAAAGGTTGTTGAGGATATTAAAATTAAGAGACAGTTGATCTCCAGTCCAGTCTTGAACTAGACCTGTTCAGATTGGCTCCGTTTGGGTAATTTTATTTATTTACTTATTGGCTTATAACTCAAAAAATAAGCCACGTTATTTGAGTAACCAAATAAGTCAAAAATAAAAAAATGATTAAATAAATAAATAAATAAATAAATAAATAAGTTAAATAAATCAAATAAACTCGTTTGAATAGTCAAATAAGTCAAAATAAACCAAATAAACTGGTTTATAAGCAAATAAGTAAATAAACTCGTTTGAATAACCTGACTTATAAGCAAATAAGCAAATAAACCACAAACCACCCAAACGATGCCACTTAAATGGAATTTGGGTTATTTGCTAATAAGCAAATAAGCAAACCACCCAAACGGGGCTTTTGTCTAATTTGGATAAAAAATGAGCTCATTTTAGTAATTAGAGTCGTTTATTTTATTATTCGTAGATTAACCGTGTAAAAAATTAAATTAATTAAATATCAATAAGTGTATAAAAAAAATCATATTTTGTAAAAAAAAATGAATAGTATTTGAATTTCACAATTAGTTTACTAATATAAATGTAATTTGATAAGATACTTTATAATATGCAATTAATTTTATTTTTTTGCATAACTATTTTTTATAATAAAAATAATAAAATAAATAACTCAAATTATCAAAATAGATTTATTTTGGACCCGAAAGAGCCAATCTATACTATTTCAGTTCCCATGGAAGCTGGAGAGAAACTCTCTCCTTAAAATTATTTCATTTTAAAAAATTATTATACTAATAATGTGCATAAAATCTTTTTCTTTTTAAAAAAAAAATACCGAACTTTTTAGAAATGCCCAAAACAATTAACTTGAAAGCTATTCTTTGTAATAAACCCACCCCTCTTTTAATTATTTATTTACTTATTTTGCTAATCCCAGAGCATCTTTCTTACACAACCCCAGTTCCGCCCTCCCCAACCCCCTTTCTTCCCTCACCGCTCCGCCGGCCAATTTCGACTGTAATTCCGGCGGAAAGATCTTGTTTCTGTCTGTCTCTCCTTCATACTCACATTCGCATATATATATATATATATATATGTATGTATGTATGTACTCCTGCACATGTACATATTTTCTTCTCTCTTGTTCTAATTTTCTCTCTCTACTTCCGCTCCGAAGCGATTCTCTGGCACAATCGAGGAGAACTCGGATCGTGAACGTGTTCAGAGGTCGGTGATTATCGAGATTTGAAGTGAAGTGAGGAGAATTGTCCGGGGTCTCGGATCTTCCCCTCGAATTTGAATATCTTGGAGTGAATGAGTCTTCAATATCTTGAAGTAAATGAGTCTTATATATCTTGAAGTAAATGAGTCCGGCAGCAATCAACGACCTGGATTCGAATTTGTGCCGGTATTCATCAGGTTTTGTCATTTAGCAGAATTAGAGGAATTTTTAATTGTTTAGTCTCAACGATGATGACGATTGATCAAGTTACTTAGGTTTTGTATTGATTTGATGGAAGCCAGGATTGTAGTTTGAGCTTCCTGATTTATGAGATTGTTCAGTTTTTTTTTTTGGGGGGGGCTAGTTTTGGTGGTTTTGGAGTAATAGAGTTTAGTTGGTAGATTGTGAACTTTGGAAATTAGTCGGCCATGTCGAAGGTGGTTTATGAGGGGTGGATGGTTCGGTATGGGCGGAGGAAGATCGGACGATCCTTCATTCATATGCGTTACTTCGTGCTCGAGTCTCTATTGCTTGCTTATTACAAGAGGAAGCCTCAGGATAACGTGGTAATGCCTTTACTTCAATCATTGTTATTAATTTTCTATTTACAGATTTTTGATGCTTGCTGGAATAAAAACTAGACGACCTTTGAAGCAGTTGGTGGGTATGAATTTGTTGGAAAATTAGTGGGTATGAATTTGGCCGAAGGTATTAGAAATGGTTGTTTTTTTGTACTTTCTGTCCAACCTTCAAGTTAATGGAATCGTTATATTGGGTAACCCGAGTGGGTGTATCATTACTTTTTTGCCAGTACATTTTCAGAAAGTTATGCCATTGTTTGGCACTTCTATGTTTGAAATTTTTGGATTTAAAATTCGATATTATGGGTGTTTTGAAACTCGTGCGTTTAGTTTTTTCTCTACACCGTTTTGCGGAGCATGAAACTTGTATTGTTGCAATTCTTGCCTCTATACATTTCTTATTATTTATGTTGTTTGGATGCAAATTGAATCCAATACGAGAAGATGAAAAATCTTAGAATGGAAAAACTGCAAATGCTGTCTTATGAACTGTGACACATTCCGTCTGTTCGTTGGGTATCTTTTAAGGCTGTATTTGGTTGTGTTAAAAATGTTCGGATTACATTATTTTGCTCGTGTATATACGTTTCAACTCCGTTGTGAGTGTCGTTTGATCTGGTGGACTTGAAATTCAATTTTCTATTTCTTTTAAAGTTTTTAGATTTTTATGGAATATGTGAATTTTAATGTTAGTTTTAATCTTAATTTTCTATGCATTTATTTATTGCTAGAAAATTACATAAATGTCAGAAAATTGTGAAATTAATCCACATTAGTTATTTCATGATTTGAACGTAGCTGATACAATATGCGAACATATTTTATCGCTTGTAAAGCTTGGCTTGATTCGTTAGATTGAGATTTTGAATAAGGATGATGTGACACGGTCAAACCGATTGGGATGTGTTTTCTTGTATGCAAAAATTAATTGTGATATTTATAAATTGTTTGCATATCTAAAGAAAACTGTTCAAATGTTATAGTTGTTTTTCAAATCAATGTTTATTAGATTGATTTGGTTTGACTCAATAGAAGTATGAGCCTGTATAATTAGGCTCAATATTGTGAGACTTGGGCAATATTTATTTATTTATGCTTTGGAGGTTTGGTGGGCTTGATTGCTTGTTAAACTTACACCCCTTTTTGGATTAAGTAAGAGTCCTAATTTTAGGATGTAACATGCTAAGCTCTGGGCCTAAATACATTTGAATGCCCTATGTTTTGTATAATGAAATTCTTATCTGGATTTTCGAACAAGTTTAGGCTAATTTTAGTGTTTCGTTATTCACAAACATCTATGCTTCAAAAATTAATTTTTATAATTAGTGTGTGAATTTTATTTATGCTATAATGATTATCCACTTAATTTGAAGGATACATTGGCGTCTATTGCATTAAGTATGAAATTATAGCTAAGAGTGAATAATTTCTTATTCTGGGGGTTTATCTCTTGAATTTGAAGAGATGAATTATGTGAATTTCTTGCGATAAAAAGAGATGGAGTGACATAATGTATTGTCGCTAGATTGTGAGTTTCTCATAATTATGAGTTAATACATTTGACAATGATATTTGTCTGGACATATGAATCATGTCATAAACTTTAGTGATCACAATGATAAATTTTGAATTATCACAGAGATGTGGAGGACCCTAAATTATAGGGGAAAGTGAATGCAATTAAATATTTGCACGATTGGAGGTGCCGTTGTATTATGGAATTCATCCAACTAAATGTATATTGTAAGGTTCATAATGTAATATGATTTTTTCATTTTAAATAAATTATGAAAAGAAGCCGGGTCATTTCAATGTGATGGTATTCCAAGGCGGTTAATATTTGTGCAAGGGAATTACATTTGTTAACTAGAAAGACACAGAATAATATGTGCAACGGAAAATGTCGACATAATCGTCCTAGAAACAAAACCGTAAGACGACTACTTTTAAATGAAAATATTACTATTTTCTATATATGATCAACTAATAATATCGTGGGCCTGCTAACTAAAACATTGAATAGAGAGTTAGTTGATAAATCATCGAGAGGAATGTGACTAAAACTTAGTACGTAAAGATCTCCACAATGAGAACCGAACCTAGATAACTTGAGATCCCAAGATCTAGGTTCAAATGGACAATTGAATTGTGGGGAATTAAAAGATCAACGAGGAGATAACTTCTCTTACCCACTCATATGATAAAAGGTAATGATTGTAATGTTGTTTAGGGTAAACTTACTTCTAATTATTCTTATACATTAAAAATTTAAGTGGAGTATAGCGGGATGCTCTTAATAAAAAATCACCTAGACTAGTGTGAAGTGGTGCCGCTTCCATGAGAATCGAGAAGGCTATATTCTCTGGAGCATTAATGAAAACTAGGACTTGATTAGGGCCAAAATGATCACAATCGTGAGAATTAACTGTGTTTGGAAAGATATTGTGTGAAATTTTATTGTCTTGACTCTTACACAAATGACTAAATAGTTTAAGGCAGCACGTCCGTTGACTAGTCAGTAAATCTGATAGTTCAAGGTAACAAACAACTTATCTTTATACATAAAATTTTCGTTTGTATTCTCTTTGTGACTGTGTAGTCTTACATTGTCATTTGCATAGTTTATCCAATCAATTTTCATTCACGTGGGGATTTTTGGCAAAATGGGTTGAAAATATTTTGGTGTGAAAGAAAAATTGATTGAAGATGGTAACGGTTAGTTACCATTATAGGGTTAGTATTTTTTTAGTGACATTTATTCGGTATAAATAGACTTGTCTTTTCCTTTCGTGACTATTCTAAATAGTTATATGTTGTTCTCTCTCTATATATATCATGTCTTTTTTGGTTTTAAAAAAAGTTTTTGATTGCATACTTAAAAGTCTAAATCCGTGTAAAGAGAGTACAAAACATTATTTAGTTCGCCTGGCCCACCAATTACAATGCTTCGTTTGTAGAATTTAGATCATTGTATTTTGGAATATAGACGTTAATGACACCGTAAGCACCGTATCAAAGACGGAGCTGTCTTAAGGACGTAGTGTGAAACACTAGTTTTGATCTAATTTCGTCATTGAATTCATATGATATGTTAGTCATTGTTATGTTTTTTATTGTATTTATTATAATTGCATAAAAAGTATACTAATTTTCCAACAATATTTTATTGGAAATGATTTTACTGTTGTAGCACAGTTATTTTTTCTTTGGGGTAAGCAGGCGTGTATAAATATACAAAGAATGCTCAATACACACCCCCAAGGGGCAAACAACATGATGACCCAGCAAACTATCTATGTGAAAGAAAATACTTTAAAAGCCTAGCCTAAAAGGGGGAAAAAAAGTTCTCACAACATTTGTTCTTTGAAAAGTTAGTTGTTTCTCAGAGGGCTTTGTCTTCCACAGCTCACATACTAAATTGCTTTGAAGAACAGAAAGAATCTTATTTAAAAGCATCTAAAAATGCACAGTTGCTTCCATGTTATCATCTTTTACTTCATATGATTTTCAGACCTCAATTGTAGAATTGATTCTTAATTTGTATTCTACGTTTGTCTAAATAGGTACCAATCAAGTCCTTTCTCATAGATGGCAATTGCCGAGTGGAAGATCGTGGCTTGAAGACTCATCATGGACATGTAAGTTTTGTCCTCTCATTTATTTTTGACAAATTTGAGCAGTATGCATATTTATGATTATTTATAAAAAAATCTGAGCAGTGTTCACCTTGAAAACACTTGAACTAAACCAGTTGAACTATTCAAAACTGTCGGTAGGTTTTCCAACGTTGACTGCCAGTGAACATATTGATTTAGGATCGCTGGCCTTGTACACCAAATGCTACTCGTTTGGTTTCTCAACCTTGAAGTTAGGGCTTAAATTCCTCTTCTGTCTTGCTTAAAATGTAAAAAAGAAAAAAAGAGAGAAAGAAGATGAAAGAGAAGACATAATTTGCCTTACACTGGTTTCATTTTTGGTTTGTATTAAGAATAGGAGGGGTTAATATCCAATTATCTAGGACATGCAAAGTAATTACTTGTTTAAGAGAATTATGAGAAATACAAACATTATAATCAACACCTGACGTTTAATATCAACATTATATATTTATATTATAAGATTGTCGCATTTCAATTTTAGGTTGAAAATATTACGTGCCAGGCCAATGGGTGTTGTCTGTAATGCTTACTGAAAGAATCAGAAAATTAAGAACTTTGTCATGCATCCGTTGGCCATAGTCATCATAATTAGCCTATCATTTGGCACATTAACGATCCATGTCTTAGACTATTAGTTTGAATTAATCCCATCTATTACCATAACTAATATGTTGAAAGCATCACAATTAGTCACATGTACTCACTTCTTTCACACTTCATGTGATGCTAGGGCAAGAAGATGAAAATGATGATATAGAAATTAATGGGTTGTTAGGTTTTAGCATATATGGGTACTTATGGTATTCCACACTTTAGACGATTTTGTTAGGTGTGTGGAGCCAGTGTTTTTTTTTTTTGGGCCCGATCCATGACCCAACCCGTTCCAGAGCATCATGGATTAAAACGGATTTTCTCTGAGGTCTAGTCCATAGAGCGAAGGTGAGGGTTGTTAGGCCCGAAACGGAGCGCTAATTTTTAAACCCGTTTTTTTGCTTTATGACCCGGTTGTGGGTTTTTATATTTGTTGCTTCGGTTAGGGTTTGCAACTTGTAATTTTGTACTGTCTCTTATCATTGTGAAAGCCGTCATAACTCCGTGGACGTAGCCCTAGTTTTGGATGAATCACGTAAAATCGTGTTTTTTGGGTGTGATTGTTCTTTCTCGTGGTGGTTTTTCGTTTTCCGTCATAACAGATTTAGTGTCCATGTGGTAGCAATTGCTTTATGTTTCCCCCCTTTCAAAATTCTAATGTTTGGTTGGAAACTTGGAATGAGTGTTGCATAGTTGAGTCACTCAATGAGTTTTTTGGCTGCTACTCATGGATTATTTGGAAGTTTCTGTGTCTTAAGAACTTCAGCTATATTCTAACCGAAGTATTATTTAATTGGTTTTAAAAAAATTTCTTTGGTTTCAATCTGGTAAATACCTAAAGTTTTGCTAAATTACCTGTGTTATTTCTTATTTTAGCTGCAAAAACTCATTGCTATAATCCCATGCCTGTGGCAATGTTTTGCATAACTTGTTGGGACTCATGGATGTTGACAGTAGCAATGTTTGACCGGGGCAGGTGTCCCACTTCACCTTTCATATTTGTTCTACTACCCATAAGAAATGTAGTGTATTTCATATACACCCTCCTACACTTTTCTATATTTATACTATTACCTATGGAAAATGAAAAACATTTTATATAAACCCTTAATAAAATTATGTTTAGTGCCCCTCCTAAATCATAAAAGTACCCACTATGTTAAATTTCTAAACAAAATACTTGTTGAAACACGGCCTTAAATATCAATTTATTTTTTACAGAAACCCAATCACGTTTTTAGGATTTTGGTTTATATGAAATTTAGAGGTCGATCATCTTGATTGTGCTAAAATAGGGCTTTTGATTTATTCCAATTTCAATTGCTATAGCCTTTTAATTTATCCTAACCAAGATGTTAGAGATTCTGAAATTTCAATTATTGCTATGTTTTGAATTTTGAATTTCCAATTTTGTTTAGTTTGGATATTATTATTATTAAAAGTCATGGAGAAATACTTCAAAAAGAAACTCAATAGTCATAAATGTCTCCTCCCGAAAAAGAAGATAATAGCTCTCAAAATAAAGTCGAGTGGGAAAGTTTTTTTGGTGCCCCCACAAGTTAAATTCTTGACTCCGCCACTGGATATCGAATGATATTATGTTTTATATATCAGTTTATCATTAAAATAAGACCCTTAAAGAAATATGGTGATCACCACAAGTTAGTCATTTGAACGGGACGAAGCTTGTGGCGTACTCGTAGGTCTATTATGGTCACTAGATTTGTTACCTTAGAGGTTGTTTGGGATGTTTAAAAGCTTGGATTTATAGGTTTAGCTCTTTGAGAAAATAAGAGAAAAAACAAAGTTAGATTGTTTGGGATAATTTGTTTAGTAGTTTTTTTGGTTTTTGTTGAAATGTCTAATACGACTTTAGTTTTTTTCTTTTAAACTGTAGTGTTTGAGATAATAACACAGTTCTTTTATATATATATATATATATATATATATATATTAGGAGTAGAGATGATTTTTTTATTGAGTGTATTATGGTTATTTTTTTTTAAAAGCTAGATTGTTTAGGATGTGTATAGGTTTTTTTTTCCTAAAAAAATAAAGTGAAAAAATGTTAGTGGGGGGGGGGGGGGGGAGTTGGAGATAACAAACAATATAGTTTAAAAGCTGGGGTTTTTTTGCCTGATATATCAACTATCAACTTATATACCATGACTTTCTAAATTTTGTCTAGTAATATTAATATATTCTTTTTGTCATGACAGATAGATTGCTGCTGCCCCTTGTTAACCTGATGTGGATGGTATTTTTAGTAGGGTGATCTTGTTATCATGTGTAATTGAGTAGTGAATTTTTTCCAATTGAATATAGGGCTAATCCTAGATGTTTTATCTTTTAAATTGTGGCCGAATTATGTGTTGAATTGGAACCTAACATTGCTATGGCGATGAGTCAATAAGATTGGAGTTGAATTCTCATGAGATCATGAGTTTCTAAAACCGGTAGTTGGTAGTTGTTTGTTTTCTGTTATAATGCTCAAAACAGGCCCACTTCCCAAATTTGCTTGCACAACCTCTCTCTCTCTAATAATCAAACACAGAGAACACACTAGCACTGCTTTATGAAAATGCATCATGGATACTAAAACAATTTTCTCCATTCTAGTTTATTCTGCTTGGAGTTTTGATTTCGTAGCATGTTGTGATACTTATTTGATGAATATCTACTAAAATGGCACTTTTTTATTTGTTCTTTTGTCACTTGCAGATGGTCTACGTTTTGTCGGTCTACAACAAGAAAGAGAAGTACCACCGAATTACTGTGCGTAATATTTTCTCTCCTTTTCTGTGTTTGTTGACAAAGACATCATTGTTACTGGTATTGGAGGACATGCGTAAGTTAAAAGAGAAAATACAGATGTATAAGTTAATGTATTGAGAAGTGAAAGTTAGGGTTAGAGAAGACGAAGAAGAAAGTAAGAAAGAAGAGATTATAAAATAAGTTTTGGGAAACTTAATCAACCTTCTGTACCTCTAATTATTTATATTAAAGTAAGAACAAGGTAAAATTACAAGAATACCCTATACGCATAAATAACGACTTGTAGTATAGATATCAAATATGCCCAACTTGAAGGATATAAGGGCCGAAAAGAGTATAACAAGGTAAGGGCTTTATGAAAACATCTCCCAATTGTTCTTCCATGTGGACATACAGAGTGTCATTTTGCTTCCTCATTAACAAATTTCAAATGAACTGAGAATCAATCTCGATATGCTTCGTTTGCTCATGAAAGATCAGGTTATTAGCAATGAAACTAGGGACTTAAGTATCACTGATCATTTTGCATAAGAGACGAAACAAAAATGCCAAAATCTAAAAATACAAAGCAAAACCACAAAATTTAGAATTCAAGATGGGCTATAGCCTATATCACGGTACTCAGCTTCAACATTTACACAACAATATTTTCTTTATTTATTTACCACGCCAAGTAACAAAGCTATTTTTAACAAAGAATCATCATTGTAATCAGTGAAGCATGATGATTCAAGAGGTGTAGTCGTGGCTCGTCGGAGTCCATAGAGACGATGATGCCATGTTGATGTCAATACAACTGATGACGTTATCATGCCGTTGTTATCTCACGATGATGTTTTCGATGTGTTGGTATGGTCGGATTCGGATCAGATTACTTCTATATACCAAGTTGAAGGATGAAGAAGTGAAACTTAGGGTTATAGCGGAGCAAAAAGAAGGGAAGAGAGACGAGATTATAGAATCGGTTTTGAAAAACTTAATCGGCCCTTTCTACCTCTAAGTATTTATATAAAAGCATTAGTTAGACAAAATTACAAGAATACCCTGTAGAGAAACAACAGAACAAAATAAAATTTACACTCTACCAATTTACATGGGAAATGCAGCGAACTGGTAATGTGGCTTGTTTAAGTTAATGATGTCATGTTAAACAAAAATTGATTTGCTATGCTGCTTGTTAGACAAAAAACTGATAATGTGTTTGTTGCCCTAGGAAGGTTTTACCTTATTAGTAGGCCCCCTTTTGTGGAATTGTGAGTGCTTTCTTTTTTTGTTCATCCATTTATAGCATTGTGATTCAGCATTCATATAGGATAAAATTTCAAAACGTGGTAGTTCATATTGTTGAAACTATTGTTGAGGTGCAGACAAATGATTTAGGATCCATTCCTTCTTTGCCATTTTTCACTTTTCTGGAAATTGACAGCAGGAAACAAGTTCTTCACTCCAAGCCTTATAAAATGAAAATAAAGACATGCTAGTGAGCACATGCTTACGTTTCAGAAGTGAGGGCTTTGGGTGAGAGAGGTTAGAAGGGCTTGTTGTTTATTTTTTTTATAATGACATTTTTTTAAACTTGAAGACTTTTTTTCTTTCTCCAGAATCTTTGGTAGCAGTTCCTTTCTCGATACAGCCAACCAAAAGCACAACAAAAAGAGAAAAGAATAGTAAAGCAAGTTTACCATGTCTTTCCTTTTCTTTTTTCATTTTCTAAAGTTTTTGATTTCTGGGCTTCAGGAAACAACACATAGTAGGAAAAACAACGAAAAAAATGCAACTAGATAAGTCATTAATTTTCACGTTTGTCTTATGCAATCATTTAATTAGCCGATTATGCATGCGTTCTTTTTCAGTTGTCTGAAAACACAAACAATCTTGTAGCATCAATGTAACCTTATGGGCATTGGTCCCACAATTTCAACGTCTTACTTGTTTTCTATTATTAATGATTCATAGACAGGTTTGTGCAACATTAGATTATTTTTTAGAAGTTATCAGCACAGATCTAAGAAATTTTAAAAGTTTTCCAGTTATGTCATTTCTCAACGTATAACTATCTTCCAATATAAACTGAAAGACTAGTAATTGGGCTCCCTTCGAAATGGATGCCATAAATAAATTGGATTAGATTTTGTATAATCAGAGAGGATCTTATAGGTAGGCGATAAAGGAAATAAAAAAGATCTATACCATTTTCTTCTTGTTTTAGGAAGAGATTGAAGATTGAAACACTGCCATGGAATTGAATTTGAAGAACTCTTCTTGCTACTGAAGCTTACTGATGAAATGCCCACAGTTTGACTTTCGGATCTAACATTTTCTTTTCTTGTTTTTCTTATCTCCTAGAAAGAACACAATAAACTTCAGTTTCCAGAAAAAAATTGAATCCAGTAAAATGATACCTTCTATGTACGTCATAAGAACAATGTGCTGAGTATCATATGCTTCACTTCAAAACCTTCTTCCAAAACTTGTGTGCTAATTAAGGCCTATTTCACTCCTCCTTTACCTTCTGATTATTTTCTTGCTCTAAAGGCTTTCATTGTCAAGCCTGGCTAGTATGGTGTCTCATTGGTAGTTCTTTCCACAGTTATTTTTCTTTATAAGAGCAAATGGAGTCTGTTTACTGCCTTTTCGGGTTTATTTGGTTCCTTCCCTTGATAGGTGAGGTTGATTATTAAGCTAGGTGTCGGTTGGTCTGCGCTTCTGCGTTTTCTTCTTCTTCTTTGCCAGGAACCTCCTCCTTAGTTAGAGTAGCTGTGTAGATCAAAGAGGCAAGTAATATGAGGGAAGGATGGAAAGATTCAAAGGACGGAAGGGAAGTGGATCCTAAGAGAAGGGACTGGGAGTTTGGTTGTTGGTTATACCAGAAAGAGGAAGAGAGGAAGTTGTTACTAAATTGTTTTTCAATTATACCCTCATGTTCTGAGTTTTAATAAACCTTTGCAAAGCCAAATAGTTACTTCTTAGAGTGGTTCAACACACACCCCCCCCCCCCCCCCCCCCCCCCCCCCCCCCCCCCCCCCCCCCC
>JAULJZ010019357.1:0-38691 GCA_032270985.1 Heliamphora pulchella
GACAACCGGCACCCATACAACCAAGCCTAACCCGAAGGCCAACATCAAACCCCTCAAACCACGAGGTTACAAACACCACCTTTCTCCTCAAAGAGGATCAAGAGTCCAAACACTCTCCATACCCAACCACGACGCCCTCAACCGTGCCCCAACAACCCACATCTAGCCATGCATATCACCCTTGAGGACGACATCCACACAAGACCCGGGATCACAACACGATACCTGAACCCATCGCACCACCGATTGAACCCCAAAAGGCATCCAACAGTATTTCAATTGACTAACCCCATAATTAATCAATTGAATACCATAAGAAACCAATTGGAAACCAAGAAACCAACCAAAACCACAAACACAACACTGGCCAGGTTCAATCGACTGGACCCCAACCCCCAGTCGACTGAACAACACACTGAAAAAGCCCAAAAATGCCCAAACATACTGTTTAGTCGACCGAATTCCACGGTCTAGTCGATCAAACTCAAGAACCCAGGTCCAGTCGACCGAACCTAACGATCCAATCAATTGAATTCAAGCGAAAACCATTTTTGAGCTATGGGGTTGGCCCTCCAAACGCCGAATCGAGGCCTCCAAACTTTGATTCAACACCCTCAAACATCCACACGCCTAAGCCTAACACCAAGACCACGAAAGAAACTCCCGACACCCGATTCCATCCACCGAAATCGCCAAAAAATAGGTTTTAAACCCCAAAATCCAACTTGATACAAAATTAGATCTACAACAATCTAACCGTTAAAAATACATACGATTACACGTAACACCTTTATACAGTAGTAGGGTCTAGAATCCTACCTCGGTGAGTTTAAAACTCGATGCCTCGAACATGTGTAAAATCGAGCTTCGCCGAAAATAAAATTTCATCCGGATGAACGCGTAGCCCACTGTGCTAAAAGAAAGGATCCGCTATTGGATCGTTGAAAATCGAGCTCCGGGTCCCCGAGAACTTAGAGAGAAGGCAGAGAGAAAACATGAAGTTTGTTGGAGAAGTTTTGGAAAATATCTTTTGAAAATATCTAACTCCAGATATTTATAGGCCTCCAAAATATCTTTTTTTAAAATTTTTTGAAATTCGCACCACAACGGCCCACGGTCCCGGGAACCTACCCCGCATGCATATCTAAACCCAATCATACATCAAAAGCAATAAAAATATGCTCAAATAAAAACACGTAATGCGCATCTGAAAAAGTTGAAAAAGAAAACGGGTCAGAGTCTTACACATACGATCTAAAAAAAATTAATCTATCATGGTCAACTCCTGTGAAAAAAAATAATTAATCATCGTCCACGCATTCAATCAAACATAAAAATAAATGATGATCATAAAATCGGGATTAGAACACCTACAAAATAAAGTTAGCAACAGTTTTAAAACTACCCTGTCCCGATAACCATAAACAAAAAACAAAACGGCTCTGATACCAAATTGTTGGAGGCAAAAATGCCAAGATCATTGTTTTTGTAAATGATTCTCGGTAAAAAATTAATTGGACGAGCAAATATCGAAATGGGCTCTAGATAAAACTTTTGACGTCGAATGATCAAAATAAAACCCGTGCAACCAAAGTTAATTTAGAAGAATACATTTTTTTGATCGATTTTTCAACTACGATTTGATTCCGAGTTGAAACTCTGATCAAATCTTCTATTGTATTCCCTTACGCGATTCTCGAACGTAGTGTGGGCTACAAACTATCGAGAACTCGTACCAGCAGAACCCAAAAATATTTTAGTCTCGAAAGACAAAATATGATATATGATATGAAATTAGCTCAGCCTACCTGCATATATATAGGGCTACCGCAGGGATCTGGGAAGTAATTATGAGTAAGACTTCCAGTGGAACACATATACCTACTAGCAGTTTCTGCAATTATGGAAAGACGCAACGATTTCTGTAATTTTCATAAAATACTGAATTACAGTTCACACCACTAAAGAACTATATTTATACTCGACCTATAATCTCAAGACCTTCATGCATTGAGCTCCTGCTTTTAAATACTTTCCATTTCTCCCCACGTTAAGATTTTCGATACTCACAAATTAAATTTAATTACTGACAATTTAATTTAATTCATATCTTGATATTCCCTAAGCCATTCTGCTTAATTTATTTGACCGCCGGATAATCAAATCCACCTACAGGGTTTAGCCCGGTCAAAACTTATAAGCTTTCTTAAGGGGGTATCGTCAATCCAGATCTTTCGGGACGTGAATTTCGTCAATAATTAATATTTTTTATATAAATAATACCGCTTTCTAACTTATTAGGAATATAGACCCATATAAGATCGCACCCTCTAATGAATCAAAACAACGAATATTAAATATATGCAAATCAATAATTATTTCAGAATTAAGAGGATAAGCACTATTTGTAATAACCTTGAGGTGTGAATTAATTTATATAGTCAGTATAAAATTAATTACCCTAAATGTCTCGTTCAATACACACAAAGTGTACTGGTACAGAGAGTCGAAACAATAGACAACGCTATTATCTGTTCTCCGTAATCAAGACATACCTAATAAAATTCTGTGCCACAGTCGTACCGACGGTATGTCCATTTTTATCTAAACTGTGAACATAAAACTTATATTATGCAAGAACCAAAAATCTGATCTTCTATGTGTAAGCCGTACTTTACATACAAGATTAAATACTATACATAATATTGGACATCCATGCATAATAAAGAAATAATATGCATATATTGCTCATAAAGATTCTCATAAAATAAAAAATTAATTTTATTAAAATAAAATTAAATACTAAAAACATGATTTTCAGTATATCAACTCTAACATATAATATATATATATAGCACATATAGAAGACTACCTAGGAATATGTGCTTAAAATATTTTAATAAATAAATCAACATACTGTATAAAAATAAAATCAAATAAAATTTCAACTTCTAAGATATTAAAATACAATATAATAATCACAAGTCTCTAAAATGCCATCAATATACATGTACATATTTATGGACACCAAATCTCATAGATAAAGTAAAAAAATATAAAATATAACTTTTATGAGAATTGAACTAAATCGGTTAAAAACTTAGTACATCAAATCTCAAGTAAAAGACAAAAATTTGGCACATGTACAATTTTAACTCAATCTTTTAAGTCAAAACATGGAGTAAAAGACAAAATAAAACAAAATGATAAAATTACCCCTTCATAACTGGTTCTACCTAGACAATTGTGCCAAAAAGTCACTTTTTACATTTTAAGCTCAAAATGTAAAAAAACAATATGTACAAATTAAGTATAATTATAACCCAAGATTATTCAAACAAGTAATATGCATGATAATATAATACTAAAGGCTAACAAAAATAAATAAATCATTTTTCAAATTCTTACACACCTAAATAAGCCAAAAAGTCATACCTAGTCAAAATAGCTTAAAGTAGCTTAATTGCTTATACTTAAACAATTAATTATTGTCAAAATTATTATGAACTATAATAATAATAACACTAAAATAATTTATTTTAGTAAGTTAGAAGATCAAAAAAATATATCAAATTAATTTTAAAAATACTTTTTTCAATAATGTAGTGTCAAAACACTACCAAATAAGCAATTAAAGTAACCTAAAGCACTTTAAACCATCCAAACACACCCCAGTCAAATTCCCACTGATTTTTTCTACAAAATTTCAGATTTTGAATTTCTAAAAATCTGTCCACCTCCCATGGCACCAATTATAAATCAAGCAATTTAAAAATAAGCATGCAAACCATCATTAAGTCCACTACAAATTTTTCTATAAAAATTAAGACCAAACCCCTCATTTCTTCTCCTTGTGGTTTGGTTATAGTGAGGGAGAAAATCAGATTTTGAGTTTTCATATGAAGTTCTTCTAGTCTTGGAAGAAAAAGGGAGGAAGGAGGAGGAAAGGAAGAAAGAGCCTAGGAAGAGCGTGGAGGAGTCCCAAAGCCAAGTTCTTCCATT
The DNA here is from genome assembly GCA_032270985.1 of Heliamphora pulchella. Lineage (NCBI taxonomy): Eukaryota > Viridiplantae > Streptophyta > Magnoliopsida > Ericales > Sarraceniaceae > Heliamphora > Heliamphora pulchella. The sequence continues at coordinate 4,003 of JAULJZ010019357.1, forward strand.
CTTCTACCACTAGGTCTTCAAAACAAAGACGTAAAACCTTTAAACTCTTTGTTCAAGATCACCCAAAATCTTCCTCAACTCATCTCATAACACACATCTAAGAATAAGAACCGAAAACGAATCGAAAAGCCGTTGTAGAGATGAGAAATAGACTGTTCATATTTGGTATGTTGTTAGGTGTGGTTGCATGTTGTTATTTTTAAATTTGATGACCTACATAAGTTCTGAAACTATGATATTTAAGTGTAAAATACATGCATGTAAAGAAAAAGGACCATATGCTGACATACCATGAGCTAGGAGGCTAGAACTCAAGTAGGCCTGATTTTTTAGCATTTTTAACTTTCTATCTCGAACTTTGAAATAACATAACTAAATATAGAAAAATGATCTATGTGAGTTCTTTATATTCACACCTAGGATTTGATGTTATCTTTCATACAAAATTGGTTTGAACTAATTTTAATGAGTAGAACTCGAGATATAACATTGTTTCAAAAGTGTGTCAATTTCAAACCAGTCAGTATTGCAGTCCTAAAACTCTAGATTAAAACGAGATATGAGCTTAGGACAAAACATGAAAATTTTAGATAACATGTATATATATCTTTCTGTCCACCAAAATTGAGTATAAAATATTGAGATTTGATAGGTCAAAACACATCTTAAAGACATTGTTGTGGATCTGTGAGTAACAGAACCTTCTGTCACCTGTTTGTTTGCTACCAAAAACTCATATTTTTAGTAATCTATTCCAAACGTAGTTTTCATAAAAAATGTAGGTAACATATTAAACTATTTACTGTCCAAAAATCAGACCTAGATACCCCTAGATGATCTCCCAAACTATTTTTAAACCTCCTGTTGTAAACGCATTATGTTGTGTGTTTTATAGCTAATTAAACCTATTTTAGACAATGGCTTATATCTCTATTTTGTTTCAAATACTTACCCTTAGCATTATTCATTAGACTTATAGGGGACATATTAAACTAGAACATATCAAAAAATAAGCTCGTTCTAACTTGGTTTGATACCTCAAAATCGAGACCAACTGAGGCACTTTATCTGTACTTTTCTCTGTAAATTGCTGAACCACTTTCACTTGTATGAAATTACTCACCTATTTGCCTTAAGATTTGACCTTAGTGTTAAACATAAAAGTCATAGAAAATATTTTTATGTAAATGGTGTCCAAAAATCAGAACTTAGTTCTAAGTCTAGATACCCCAAAACCCTGCTGTCCTTTTTAAATTAACACTTGAAAGTTAACCTTTGAAATTGTTAAGTGTGTGGTTGAGTACCCCTTGTTGTGAGACTTGAAGTTTGTGTTTTAATTGATTTGAAATGAATGATTAATGTTTTAGAATGAATATAAGATGATTAGAACTCATGCTATCAAATTTGAGTCATGTCTTGAGTGTAGTAACTTGTGCTTCATATACTTATACTTAATGCTCTAGTGAGTTGTACCTTATGTTATTCCATGCTTAGTTTAAAGTCATGCTATTGATAGTTGTACTTGAGGTGTATGTTGTACACCATGGGCATTATCATACTTGCATCTTGGCATATCGAAGTCTATTCTGTATAAACGATTGTGAACTGGGATATGTTGGAGTTGTTCTATTTCTCGGTTCTGAGTCTAGGGCATCCTTAGTTGCTGGTTTTGTAAATGTTTTGGAAAATTGTTTATCATGGAACTTGTTGGGCACCATAGGTTCATTGCTAGCATTCTATCTCTGGTAACTTAGACTTTGGGTTGACACCAAGCGAGCATCCCGAATCTTAAGGTGGGATTATTGGTTTTGCGCATGATTATTATTTTGCTAGCCAGAGGATAAGGATGTTAATGACTCACCCCCACATTGTTGCCATTTTGGAGTAAAATAGCTGTGGCATGAAGCCCAACGATAGATTTACTATTCGCAACGAGACTCGAGAATAGCATTACATAAAGTCTACTCCGGTAATTCTCAGTGTGGAATTTGTGTTATGATTTTGGGTGAATGTCGGGTTGGGCATTTACATTGCATCCATAGCATCACATACTTACATGTTTATTCACTTGTCTGCCTATTATGACATAATTGTCAAGTTTGCATGTCTCCTTGACTTTAATATGTACAAAGTGTTAAATGATATGCGTTGTGATAAATTTTGTGTCATGAGATTGGTTAGAAGGTTTAGAGTGTTTTCTTTTGGGTTTCGGCTCACGGCGTTACATCGCATGTGAAGAAGAGAGCTTACCTTACAAAGAGAAATCGACCAGATGGGGTGAGTAGCAGGAGCATAAGGACCTAATCAAAGCATAGCGCAACGGAAGCAGTCTTTGTCTATTGTCTCAAGATGTCTCTTGTACTTTTTGTACTTATGCTCAAATAACTGTAATATCTATATTTTGTGAGATTTCTGAGACTCAAACGATGTAATATTATAACGATTATCTATTAATAGAACGTTAGCATGACCATAATTGTATGTATATGTATGTCTCAATGTACCTAGGAGTTGGGGTGTCACAGTTGGTATCAGAGCTTAGTGAACCTTCAGGCCTTGGGTTATGGGAGACTACGAGTTCTGTAGCATAGGAGCTCTGTAGAATGTCTATATTATTAATTTATCACTTATAATTTTAAAAACTTAAAATTATTACCTTAAGTTTCTCTTCTTGATTGTCTCTTCTCTTAAGATGGCATCTGATGCAGAGCCGGCTAGAGGACCATGGGCAGCACCTGAATCAGAAGACTTAGACCCAGAGGAAGAACCCGTTGAAGAACAAGACCCAATAGACATATTTTCATTAGCATAGATATTCCTGGATGAGTGGCCAGTTCATGAAGAAGAAGAGGCCAAGGAAGTAGGCGCAAATGAAGAGGCAGATGAGGCAAATGATGGGGTTGATTACGAGGCTGATGATGAGGATAAGGATGAGGATGAGGACGATGGAGATGAAGAAAGGGCCATTGCTTTCTTTACGATCCATTAGAGGCACCACCACCAGGGATAGATGATGAGGAAGCACCCGAGCTAACCCAAGTTTTACGAGAATCACCGTTAGAACTCCTTGCCCTTATAAGTTCCTTTCTCGCTTACTCCAAACCTTTGTGTCAATCTTCGTACTCGATTGAAGTTCTTAGTGAACTCGTCTTTCTAATATCATCGGCCCTCAACAATACCATTAAGTGTCATTCACCGGTAGTCCTCTGCACCTAAGTCTTGTTACTAACCCTATCGGAAGTTCAAACCTAGAAAATACCTTTACCTTTGAATTTTCATCGTGAAGCAATACCTAAATGACGACTCGTAACTACATTTGATTCTCCTTTAAATCAAGTCATCATTCTTGAACTAACTTTTAATTGTGGCACTCGAAATCATTCCTTCAACATTCGATATTGATAAGATCCTTGGCCACCATACATCTTCCCTCGACTTTGATATTACACCCGACTAAAGTAATTTTACACATTCTTGAAATCCCAACCTGGGGAGTAGGCTTGGATACTTGAATTGAAGTGCATTAGGCTAAAGTAACTTTAGGGCAAATATCTGGTTTGGCTACCCATCGCTAAACATCTTTTTTGTCAAGATCTGATGGTGATAAATTGGTCCTGAGAACATTCCCTTATGTAATGTTCATTTGTTGTTGATCTCTTATGTCCAGTGCATCTAAGCCTCAACCGACCTCTCAATCTGGGTCAACGGTGATTGCTTTAGCCATGACCCTCTTACCCTAATCTAACCCATCTTTTGAACCATATTGAGATTTTCTCCTGTTGAATCTCGGTAAAAAACTTGTTTGCCTTCCCTTAGTGGCCTTAGCCCCAACTATATCTTGTGCAGCCTAGTATGTCATTCAAAATCCTTGGCTAAATGTTTGACCGCTTGCTTTCTATCAGTTAGACCTCACGACATGTTAGTGACCTCAAGCCAAAAGTACCCCAGTGAGATGTTGCACCTATGTGAATCCTCTACCCGACCAAGACCCATGTCTTTTGCCACGTTTCAAGCAGAGTTTATAGGTAGCCTTAGGAACGGAACCTTACCTCAGTACCATGTCTCACCTTTAGAACTAGCAAGTAGTCTGAACGCACAAGGTTAAAGGTCTGCATAATGGAATTTTAAAAGGAAGGATATCAACACTTGGCCAAATTTGTCTACAATAACGGCTATCGAGCCAACGTTTGCAGCTGTACAAAATAGATTCTGTTTATAGGACATGTACGTTGAAGAGTTACCGACACCCCTACGTCAAACGACCTACGAGTCATCAGTTATAATGTAATTCTTGGCATGGATTGGCTCCCTGGACATCAAGCCATCATCAACTACTATCAGAAGAAGATATAGGCGCATACAAAAGATGAAACCAATGGACAGATCTAAGGAGAACGACTCGATACTTTGACCTCGAGTAATGCAAAGGTGTGTAGATCAAGTAACTTCATTAGAAGATTAGCTTGTATACTCGCTAATACAGACACCCTGTCAACCACCCAATTACCCCGAGTTGTGTGTGAATACACGGATGTGTTTCCAAAGGAATTGCCCAGACTCCCACCACATCAAGAGATCAAGTTTTTGTTGAACTCTATCAAGGCATTGCACCGATTTCAAACACAGCACATAGGATTGCTCCTGCCAAATCGAAGGAGTTAAAAGAACAGTTACAGGAGCTACTTAACAAAGGACTCATCCGCCCAAACACTCCACCATGGCATGCACTAGCATTGTTTGCTAACAAAACCTTAAGGCTCTACATGAACTATTGGCAGCCGAACAAGGTGACGATCAAGAGTCGAAACCCAATTACCACAACTAGATGACCTTTTCGATTAACCCCAATGAGAAGAAACTACAACAACCGACGACAGAGGCAAAACTATGAACATCAAACGAGACAACTTCAACTAACAAAGAGTGGTTCGAAAAGAAGGGTGCAGCCTGACCAACAAGGGAATGATGAACGGAGTGTCACACTTCACGGGGGAGAGAAGAAGATTTGTCAATGATCAAAGATATGCTTTTATTCGTAAACTTTGGGATATATGCTAGCCTAGACATGTTACATCATTATGGGAAAAAGGAGTGCTTGTAGGAAAAAACTTTTATGCTAACACTAGTCTATAACCCCGCACCATGGGCATACGATGTGATCTTTGAAAGTTATGTAGTAGTTGGTCCAAGATTTTAGTAAGATGAAACAACCGTTACTCAAGATTGCTGAATGTATAGGCCCGACCCTATCCACACCCTCAACTGAGAACGACTCGAGTGAACAAAGATGCAATTTCAAGGAGAGCTCAATAAAGATCCAAAGGAAGGTACTCCAGAGGAAAACCGAATCTGTTGATACCCATATAGCAGCACCACAAAAATAAGAAAGTCAACCTGAAGAGGAGAAGGCATAACGCTAGTAAATCATCCCCAACCTTTCATACGAAGAAGTACGGAACGAAATTTTGAGGATGAAATTAATTTTAAGGGGGGTAGATTATAACAACCTGGTTTGAACCCTAGTTGTAACGACCCGGTTCAAGCCCTAGTATTGGCAACGGTTATCCCCTGATATCTTAGGTCATTAAAAGGTTAGGAAAAACCCTTGTTCAACCAGAAAACCTAATTCGATTTAGAAATCCTAAAAAAAAAGCCTCACACTCAAGAGGAAAACCCCCCAATACGAAATGAAAACTTTCTACTCTCGGAGATCATTAACTTACTCTAAAACACTAGTTCAAAGCCCTGATGACCTAAATCTAGAAATAAAAATCCAAACCCCAAACTTTTCTTAAGAATTGCTAACTTAGTCTCGTAATCATTCAAACCCAACCCTCTATATGTGTTGCCCTATAATAGCAAAACACAAACTCCAAGTCCAAAGAATAAAAGAATTAAGTACAAGCCCCAACTTGGAAAGAACATTATACTCAAAAACATAAAACCTCGTAACTTTCAATAATAATACTTTAACCCCAAATCTTCAAGATAACTGCACTTTTAGCCTAAGATACCAAAATTCATAAAAGTTATAAATCTCATGAGAAGACACTTTAGTCTGCATCTAAATTACTTCCTAGAGTTCTTAAAAGTTTTAGTTTCGATAATTACACGCAAGTCCCTCACATATTTATAATTGCACAAAAGGCCCTTAGATATCTGTCATCCATAATTCTCTACAATTAATATAAATTAATATATAAATATGTATATATAATACATATATAGCATATATGAAAGACTACCTAAGAGTATGTGCCTAAAATATTTTAATAAATAAAACAAAATATAACATAAAAATCAAATCAAGTAAAATTTTAACTTTTAAAACATTAAAATACATTATAATAATCACAAGTCTATAAAATGCCATCAATAAATATGCACATATATATGCACACCAAATCTCATAGATAAAGTAAACAATTATAAAATATATCTTTTATGAAAATTGAACTAAACTGGTTAAAAACTTAATACATCAAATTGAACTAAAATACCAAAATTTGACACATGTATAATTTTAACTCAAAGTAAGGAGTAAAAGACAAAAATAAAGCAAAATAATAAAAATACCCCTTCATATCCAGTTCTACCTAAGCAATTGTGCTAAAAAAATAACTTTTTGCATTTTAAGCTCAAAATGAAAAAAAAAGATGTACAGATCAAGCATTATTATGACCTAAGATTATTCAAACAAGTAATATACATGATAATGTAATACTATAGGCTAATAAAAGCAAATAAATCATTATTGAAATTCTTACACACCTAAATAAGCCAAAAAATCACTTCTAGTCAAAATAACTTAAAGTAATTTAATTGCCTATACTTACAATTAATTGTTGTCAATATTTTTATAAACTATAATAATAATAATAACACTAAAATAATTCATTTTAGTATGTTAAAAGACCAAAAAGATACATCAAATCAATTTTAAAAATACTTTCTTGAACAATGTAGTGCTAAAACATCACCAAATAAACAATTAAAGCAAAATAAAGCACTTTGAACCACCCAAACACACCCCAGCCAAATTCCCACTGATTTTTTCTGCAAAATTTTAGATTTTAAATTTTTGAAAACCTCTCCACTTCCCATACAACCAATTATAAATCAAGAAATTTAAAAATAAGCTTGCAAACCATCATTAAGTCCTCTACCAATTTTTCTATAAAAACCAAGATCAAACACCCCATTTCTTCTCCTTGTGGTTCGGTTATAGTGAGGGAGAAAATTAGATTTTGAGTGTAATTAGGAAGTTCTTCAAGTCTTGAGAGAAAAAGGGAGGAAGAAGAAGGAAGAAAAGAAGAAGGAGCCTAGGAAGAGCAAGGATAAGTCCCAAAGCCAAGTCCTTCCATTCTTATACCATTAGGTCTTCAAAACAAGTAAGTAAAATCTATAAACTCTCTGTTCAAGATCACCCGAAAACTTCCTCAACTCATCTCATAACACACATCTAAGAACAAGAACCGAAAACAAATCGAAAAGGCATTGTAGAGATGAAAAATGAGCTATTCATATTTGGTATGTTATTAGGTGTGGTTGCATGTTGCTATTTTTGAATTTGATGACTTACATAAGTTCTAGAATAATGATAATTGCGTCTAAAATACATGCATACAAATAATAAGGACCATATGTTGACGTACCATGAGTTAGGAGGCTGGAACTCATGTAGGCCTAATTTTTGAGCATTTTTAACTTTCCGCCGTGAACATTGAAATATCATAACTAAATATAAAAAATTGATCTAAGTGAGTTCTTTACATCCAAACCTAGATTTTGATGTTATCTTTCGTACAAAATTAGTTTGAACTGATTTTAATGAGTAGAGCTCAAGATATAACATTTTTTTCAAAGTGTGTTAGTTTTAAACCAGCCAGTATTGCAGACCTAAAAACATATTAGAACGAGATCTGAGCTTAGGTTAAAACATGAAAGTTGTAGATAACATGTATATCCTGCTGTCCATCAAACTTGAGTACAAAATATTGAGATTTGATAGGTCAAAATACATCTGAAATTCACTGTTGTGGATCTGTGAGTAACAGAATCTTTTGTCACCTGTTTTTGTGCTACCAAAAACTCATATTGTTAGTAATCTAATCCAAAAGAGGTTTTCATAAAAAATGTAGGTAATATATTGAACTATTTACTATCAAAAAATCAGACCTAGATACCCCCAGGTGATCCCCCCAAACTATTTTTAAACCTCCTGTTATAAACGCATTATGTTGTGTGTCTTATAGATGACTGAACCTATTTTACAAAATGGCTTATATCTCTAATTTGTTTCAAATAACTACTCTTAGAACTATTCATTAGACTTGTATGGGCATATTAAACTAGAATATATCAAAAAATGGGCTCGTTTTAATTTTATTTGATACCCCAAAATCGAGACCAACTGATGCACTTTATTTGTAATTTTCTTTGTAAATTGCTGAGCCACTTTCACTTGTATGAAATTATTCACATATATTTCTTGAGATTTGACCTTAGTGTTAAACATAAAAATCATAGTAAATATATTTGTCTAAATGGTGTCAAAATATCAGAACTTAATTCCAAGTCTAGATACCCCAAAACTCTATTGTTCTTTTTACATTAGCACTTGCAAGTTGGCATTTAAAATTGTTAAGTGTACGGTTGAGTACCCCTTGTTGTGAGACTTGAAGTTTGTGTTTTAATTGATTTGAAATGAATGATTAATGTTTTAGAATGAAAATAAGATGATTAGAACTTATGCAATCAAATTTGAACTTCTTGAGAGAGTAATTTGTACTTTATATACTTGTACTTAGTGTTCTAGTGAGTTATACCTTGTGCTATCCATGCTCAGTTTAAAGTCATGCTATTGATAGTTATACTTGAGGTGCATATTGTACACCATGGGTATTATCACACTTGCATCTTTGCATATTGGAGTCCATTCTATATAAACCGTTGTGGGTTAGGATATGTTGGAGTTGTTTTATTTCTTAGTTCTGAGTTTAGGGCATCCCTGGTTGCCGATTTTGTGAATGTTTTGGGAGATTGTTTATCGTGGAACTGGTTGGGCACCATGGGTTTGTCGCTAGCATTCTATCTCTGGTGACTTAGACTTTGGGTTGATACCAAGCGAGCATCCCGGATCCTAAGGTGGGATTATTGGTTTTGCGTATGGTTATTATTTTACTGGCCAAAGGATGAGGACGTTAATGGCTCGCCCCTCACCGTTACTATTTTGCAGTAAAACAACTGTGGCATGAAGCCTGACCATAGATTTACTATTTGCAACAAGGCTCGAGGATAGGTTTAGTGATCAATTGCCCATAAAGTCTACTCTGATAATTTCTGGTGTGGAATTTGTGTTATGATTCTGAGTGAATGTCAGGTTGGGCATTTGTGTTAGGGTTGTATACTGAAAATTATATTTTTAGTATTTAATTTTATTTTAATAAAATTAATTTTTTATTTTATGAGAATCTTAATGAGCAATAAATGCAATATCATTTCTTTAATGTAATACATAGATGTTCTTTATTTACAGTATTTAATCTGGTATATAGAGCGCGGCGTATACACAGAAAATTAAATTTTAGGTTCTTACATAATATAAGTTTTATGTTCGCAGTTTAAATGAAAATGGATATACCATCAGTACGACTGTAGTACAGAGTTTTAGTAGGTCTATTTTGGTTACGGAAAACATATAATAACGTCGTCTATTACTCTGACTCTCCGTGCTAGTACACATTGTGTGTACTGAACGGGATATTTTGGGTAATTAATTTTATAATAACTATATAAATTAATTCACACCCCAAGGTTATTAAGAATAGTGTATATGCTCTTAATTCTAAAATAATTATTGATTTGCGTATATTTAATATTCATTACATGGTGCGATCTTATATGTGTATATATTATCGGTGAGTTGGATAGCGGTATTATTTATATGGTGAATATTAATTATTGATAAAATTCAGGTCTCAAATTATCGGGATTGATGATACCCCTTTAAAGAAACTTATAAGTTTTGACCGGGCCAAACCCTTGAGGTAAATTAGATTATTCCACGGTCAAATAAATTAAGCGAAAGGGTTTAAGAAATTTTAAGATGCCAATTAAATTAAATTGTCAGTAATTAAATTTAATTGACAGGTATCAGAAATCTTAACGTGGAGAGATGAGTTAAGCATTTTATAATAGGAGCTCAATAGTAGATGATCTTGAGATTATGGGTCAGAATGCAATTATAATTCTTTAGTGGTGTAAACTGTAATTTAGTATTTTATGAAAATTGTAGAAATCGCTGTAAGGTTTTCATAATTACAGATACCGCTGTGAAGTTTGCTTAATTGTAGAAACTGCTGGATGGGTATCTGTATTACACTAGAAGTCTAAGTCATAATAACTCAACAGGTCCCTACTATAGCTCTACAAATATGCAGGAAGGCTGAACCAAATTCATAACTTGTCTTTAAGACTAATGTTGTCCAGGTTTTGCTGGTGTGAGTTTTTGAAGGATTATAGCTCACACTATATTCCGGAATTTCATAAGAGAATATAGTAGAAAGTCTGACGGGAGCTTCAATTCGGAATCAAAATTGTAGTTGAAGAATCGACAAGAAAAAGGTATTCTTCTAAATTAACTTTAGTTGCACAGATTTTTATTTTGATCGTTTGACATCAAAAGTTTTATCTGGAGCTCGTTTCAGCGATTATCCGTCTAGTTAATTTTTATCGAAAATCGTTTACAAAAATAATGATCTTGGTAGTTTTGTCTCCAACAATGTGCATTGCATCCATAGCATCACATACTTGCATGTTTATTCACTTGTCTGCCTATCATGATATAATTGTCAAATTTGCCTGTCTCCTTGACTTTAATATGTACTGAGTGTTAAATGATATGCGTTGTGGTAAATTTTGTGCCGTGAGATTGGTTAGAAGGTTTAGAGTATTTTCTTCTGGGTTTTGGCTCACGGCATTATGCCGTAGATGAAAAAAAGAGCTTACCTTTAGGAGAGAAATCGACCAGATGGGGCGAGTATCAGGAGCACGAGGACCTGATCAAAGCTTTGCGCAACAGAAGTAGTCTTTATCTGTTGTCTCAAGATGTCTCTTGTACTTTTTGTACTCATGCTCAAATAACTATAATATCTGCATTTTGTGAGCTTTTTGAGACTCAAATGATGTAGTATTATAACGATTATCTACGAATGGAACGTTAGCATAATCCTAATTGTATGTATATGTATGTCTCAATGTACCTAGGAGTCAGGGCGTCACAGGATGACCCTCGACCTTTGTAGGAACCACTTGAGGAAATTAACTTGAGCATGGATAAGCAGTTGCCTAGACCAATGTATATGAGCAAGACGTTGCCAGAGTAGGTCAAGAAGTGTCTAATCGACCTACTAAGACAATACTCTTGACGTCGTTGCGTGAAACTATGAGGAGATGCTGAGACTCAATGAAGAGTTAGTTACCTACCACGTGGATGTGCTCCCAGATTCACGACTAGTGAAGCCAGCAGCTCAGAAATATCATCCCGAGCTAGAGGGAAAGATTAAAGCAAAGATCGAGAAGTTGCAAAGGGCTAAGTTTATATAGCCTATATAGTATTCGACCTGGTTAGCGAATATAGTGCTGGTAAAGAAGAAGAATGGGCAATCAGAATATGTGTCGACTTTAGATATCTTAATAATGTGTGCTTAAAAGACAAGTTCCCTCTCCCACACGTTGACACAATGGTAGATGCAACCTCTGGCCACGAGATGTTTTCTTTCATGGATATGTTAAGTGGCTACAATCAAATTAGAATGGCACTAGGCGATGCAGAGAAGACAACATTTCGCACACCGATAGGGAACTTCTACTATACTGTTATGCCGTTCAGATTAAAAAATGTTGGCGCAACATATCAACCGGGCTATGGTGGCAATATTCTATGATATGTTGCACTGGACAATCGAGGACTATGTGGATGATCTAGTAGTGAAGTCAAAGAAATGACAAGTTCATTTGTCTGACCTAGAGGCGGTATTCAAGAGATGTAGAAAGTTTAAGATGAGAATGAATTTACTTATGTGCGCATTGAAGTTGACAACAAGAAAATTTTTGGGATTTGTAGTACATCAACATGGGATAAGAGATAGACAGTGAGAAGGTCAAGTCCATAATAGGAATGCCTCCTTTATGGCTGCAGAAGTCATTAAAAGGATTCATGGGAAAGATATCTTACCCATGTCGCTTCATCCCGCCACTGGCAGAGATGACCTTTCCCTTATTTGACCTACTCAAAGGGAACACAAAATTTGAAAGGATAGATAAACACCAGCAGGCTTTCGTTAGAGTTAAAGAAACACTTACTTTCTCTTAGATAATGATCACACCACAGCTTAGGAAGTCACTCATATTGTACCTCACGTCTATAACAAGGTCCTTTAGAGCCCTGCTAATACAAGAATTCGAAGGAATTGAGCAACCAGTATACTACATAAGCAGAAAGGGAAGGGGACCAGAAGAGAGGTTACCTCATTCGAGAGACATTGCCTAGCATTGGTATTCACAGTGTAGAAACTGAGACACTATTTTCTCGCACACTAGATTGAAGTCGTAACCAAATACGACCCAATCAGGTTTTTGCTTAGTAAGCCAGCACTTACGGGACGAGCAGCCAGATGGATGTTAGGTTTAGCCAATTTTGACATTGTGTACATAATACCTAAAGCGATCAAATATCAAGCACTAGCTAAGTTACTCGCACAATTCCTCGAGCAGGTCATCGAGCCAGTCGACAAGGAACGGCCTAGAGAAGTATGAAGAACTGCGTTTACTGAAAGCTCAAATGAATGGTGAGTCCTATAGTTCGATGGTGTTGCAGCAGGAGGCACAGGTGGTGTAGAAGCTGCCTTGACACACGTGAAAATAGGGAGAAGAATTGACTTAGCATACAAACTGTAGTTCAAATGCTCAAACAACAAGACTAAGTACGAGGCACTCATTATGGGATTGTTACCTACAGATCGAAGGGAAGTTTGACGATTGAGAATTCTATGAGATTCAAGCCTGGGGATAAAACAGTCAATAGGAGAATTCGGACTAAAGGAAGCCGCTCTTGCAACATATAGAACTATGGTACATAAGCAACTTGAGAAATTCGAGGAGGTCAAGTTCGAGTATGTCTTGAGATTAGCCAATCGATTGCTCGACACACTAGCTACATTGGGGGCAAGGCTAGAACTCTCTGATGATTCGATAACCATTATAGTGAGGTGGAAAAATGAATCGGCCACTCTCTTTGGGCTATACCCAAACCAACCTACAGAAGATTGGTGGTCTCTAATTGTCAGCCAGCAACAGACTTGCCAAGGTACCCTACCCATGGTCAAGCTAGCTTGATTTGCATTAATCAAAGGGGAACTCTATCACTAGACAGTGGGAGCACTACTAGCCAAATGCATAGACAAAGAGAAAGCAAGGTGGAAGCTGCACCATATTAATGAGCAAACATGTGGAGAAGCTGATGTCAGTTTTTATAGAACACTTTAGAGACTGGGGTATTATTAGCCAGAAATGTCAAAAGACTTTGCTCGACTACAGGGAGAATGTGTATGCTATTAGGCAACAATTTTTCAAGATGAATGCTTTCTTAACGAAGTTACAGCCAATTGGAGAACCCCGTACTTGGGAGTACATAGGAGAGAAGGCACTTTCACCAGACTCGATGGCAGCAAGTCAGATCAAAAAGCTATCAGTAAGATTCTTCATCGAGTATGACAAGCTATTTTAAAGAAGCATGGAAGGGAATCCACTGCGATGCGTAGTGTCCGAGGAAGTAGACGAACTGTTAAAAGCTGCTCATCAAGGAGAACATCAGAGAGGAACTTGGCTATACAAACAACTAAGCAAGGGCATACAACAAGAAGATACAAAAATAACAATTCAACGAGGGAGACTAGGTCTAGAAATTTATTGATCCTATCATTGGGGGGCTACTAGTGCCCAAGTTCTCTCCTAAATGGGAAGGACCATTCAAAGTGGTGCAAGACAACGCAAGGTGGATATTATAAGGTAGTTAGAGTTAGTGACGGTATTAGAACTGGACCAATCAATGTTAAGTTCATTAAAAAGTACTATGCATAAAACCATGATATTTCATTAAGTAATAAAGTTTGTGTTTCATTTATCAAAAGGAACTTGTAAGTGAAGTATACAATACAACATTATATCAAATCCCTTGGAACTTTGTCATCTAAGCCTACTACTGAAGAAAGGTTCGGGTCATGAGGGGGAACTTAGGCTAGTTTAGCTTCCAACTCCTGTTTAGCGCGAACGAGCTCTAACTCCGTAGCTGCCAAAGCAATCTTCAAGTTAGATACCCGGTGAGCAGCCAAATCCACAAAATATTCCTTCTCACAAACTTGAGCTAAAGACTCGGAGCAAAACAGTAAAGCTTGAGCAGACTCTAACGTAAAATGTAGCCGAGTCAAGTCAAGCTTTGTGTTCTCCAAATCATCGACCCCAAGAAAAGCGGTATCCAATGTGGCTTGATCCAACTCGCTAATAGTGAAATCAGACAGTTGTTAAACTAGAGAACTTATAGCATGAAGGTTTAAACTTGGCAAAATAGGTCCCCTCAAGAAAAAGTGGCTGAAAGTTTCTGGGTGGCGAGCTTAGATAGTCTTCAAGATCTCCACGTCCTCTCTGCTAACCCGGTGACCAATGAACGTATTAGGAGTCTCATCAGGAATACGAGGGTCAGCTATAGTGTCTTGCTCGAGCAATAAAATGGCAACCACTACTTGAATATCTACTACAGAAGTTATAACGGCAGGCCCCAGTTCTTCATCCTTCAAATCGAGCTCCTCTATGCCAGCTCGCTGCACATAATCACCGTCGGCGTGGGATTTCTATGCCTCTAATAGCTGAAAGTTTAGTAAAAAATCTAAGTGGGTAGGAGGATCCATCCGAGCGGCATCCCTAACCTCCGCATCAGAACCAATTAAGGCACCCAAGCCCGCGATGGCTTCATCGACGGAAGTATCAAAACCTGAGCAGGGAGAGGGGGAGCATCTTGAGGTGGTAGAGAAAGATGGGGCACTTTGTCCCCTGATGGATTAGTTGAGCCAAAAGTAACCTCGACCATCTTATCCTTCGGTTGGGGAATATGTCCTCTCCAACTAAGTAGCAGTTACTTAAGTGGCATGTTATCATCTTAGTCACTATCCTGGCTTGAAAAAGAAGGAGATGAAGGGATTAGAGAGCGAAAGAGGACTAGTAGTCTCTGTATAAACACGTATACATGTATGTAAAAATAAATAAGTAAATAAAAAAATGAATGAATAATAGCAAGGGAATGGGAAAATAGCTCCTTACCTAACGCAGATGCTTCAAGGGACGATCACTATCCTCTTGGGAGAGACAGGTAAGGTTAGTGGTAGCAGTCCTTGAGCTAGGGCCAACATCAACATCCACAGTGACTTGGTTCCCCTGTTTTGTTGCTTGCATCATTGAGCGAGTCACTCTCCCTTCGATAACTCGCAAAGGGTCTGCTCGGATGACGTTTAGAAGGGGAACTGTCTCGGACTCCACAGCAAAGATTACATATTTTCTGTGAGTAACACAGAGGCGCTGCTTGCTCCGAAGATGGCATGATGTAGTGGATTTAAGAAGAGGAATTGCAGCAACCACCAAGGCTTCGGTGGTAGGGAAATTAATAGAGTTAAGATTGTGTTTCTTGTACATGTAAAAAGAAGAAATGTTTCATCCAATACGCCCAAGCAAAGGAAATTCAATGGCAGGAAGAGGGAATGGCGTAATGAGAAGCCCACACAGGAAAGGCTCAAAGCTCTCCATGAAAGATCGCTCTCTAAAAGGGTGCGAAGGAACTGTTTGGATGATGCCCAATTGACAGATGACAAGGTCAAGCCAATAACATGTGGAACTAGTGCCCTCCTCAGTGATGAAGGGGAGGTAGCCGGGCATAAGCATATAGATAACTGTGAAGTAGATATCATCTAAAGTAGTTGCGGTTTTGAGTTAAAGTTATCGAGAAAAGTCAAAATACCAGTTAGGGAAAGCTATCCTTTGATGATGGGAGGTGGAAGGGCGAGCTACGAAGGCATCAATATCGTATAAAAAGGGGGCAAGCTCCTTAGCAGTACTTAGACCATCCCGTCTAAAAATGAAGGGATTCGAACACTCGACCTCCTCGATAGAAATTGTACCATCAGGACCAGTAACCTAAACTTTCTTCATTTAGGGAAAAGTATGGGCATGAGGAGCGTAACCCGAAAACCATTTATAGAGTACTGCCTGGAGAATGGAACTTGCTAGTAAATTGTTGATTTTGTAATGGCCCACAGATCACTCTATCTCGATCTTAATGCAGTCTAATTGGCGATAAAAGGTGCAAAGGAAAATCGGAGCCAGTGGAACTTCTTCCCCCAAAGATAATTGCACAGCCAGGGGAAAGAATGAAGGACTAGTGCTATCAAGGGGACTGCTTAGTATGAACACAGACAAAAATAAAGAAATGAATGTTGGAAGGAATATATGCCCATGATATCCTTCCCCAATGAACTCGACTCGGTCCTCCTCGATGTTCTTGGGTTAGATGTCTTTAAAGAAGAACCGAATCCACAAAGCATAAGTTGACTTCGTAGATGAATGACGTGAGGCCAAGGAGCGACCATCCTCTACAAAGTGACTCCTGTATGTGGCAGTATGAGTCAAGTATGCCCGAAATTTAGAAATAACAACGTCGTTGGCTTCAGAAACATGCCTGGGATCATGGACGATTTTTCATCAAATCGATAAATGCAGAAGAACGTGTACATCCTCCAGGGTAGGGGTTTACTCGCCCCAAAGTGTTATGAAGGTGTGGGAGTCGGAACTCTTATGACAAATCAACGATTCAAGACTGGAGGTGCCACGATAAAGGTGCCACGATGAATATGGAGGGATTATGAAATAGTGACAACCGAAAGGATGCCAGCTTCCTCTAAGGTGTGACGAAATTGATCATGATTGAGTAAGTCTTCAACCCATTCAAACCTGCCCAGAGCACTACCCAAAGGGGTCTTGAATTGAAGAGACGAGTAGGGATAATCCCCGTGCTTGATTTGAAAGCGAATAATTGAAGACGGGATGATCATCTCGGCTTCCTCTGTTGTGACATGAGGGATGAATGATAAAGGATTCAGAAGGGTCAACTCAAAAGAAATCGCGTCGACAGCTCACCAAAATAAGTCGCCTATCCCTCAAAGAAAGGTGTTGAACACCACTCTATGGGAGGAGGGACATGCTGAGCTTCAAGACAAGCTCCTCGGTCATCAATTTTCCTAGCAGAAGAGGAGTCAGAAGCACAAGCATCCATGAAAAAAGCTAGAGAATACGAGAAGACTAAGGGAAGAAGAGGAGAGGAGCAAGCTTGAAGGCAGTAGGGACCATGTGCCACCATTGCAAGATTTAAAGGGGGAAAGAAACAAACTCAAAGGTCGTGGTCAATTAATGCGCTAACTTTTGGGAATATGAGGCAACGCGGTAGCTAGCAATAAGTGTGCACGCGCATGAGATGGGGCAAGTTATACACGCGTGAGATGGCGTATGTCATACGTGCGCGAGTGACGATTCGAATGACTCAAGCATGTGCAGTTGCAAAATGTAGATGACCGAAATATAGGCGGTCATTGAAGTAATTACAAATTCAAGTAAATTCATAAACGAGTTGCTCGCATTAATGGCACACCTAAACTACTGAGACCTTTAGTTGCTCGGCTATTCTGTTACAAGTCAATAGAACAGGAGCAAGATAAGATGTCAATAAGATTTGTGACTACTCGAGTTACTCGAAGTAAGGTTACTCAAGGTACTCAAGATATTCGAGGTACTCAGAGCACTCGAAGTGCTTAAAATTCCACTTCAACAATGAATTATGACTCCAAGTTATTTAGAACTCAGAACTGACTTACTCGAGTTGCTAGAATCCCAAGTATCTCGACCACCATAAATGACTCGAATGGCCGCCGTGGTTCTTCTACTTAAAACAAGCATAACTTAATACTCGAACAACTCGAGTCATGAATGACCTGAGCTATTAGGATTCTCAATGGCTCAACTAAGTATAGCCACTGCGCATCGCATTGAGACATATGATATTCCATAGCATAGACTATGAAGCGTAGCTCAAACTATGAATGAAGACATTCCATAGCATAGACTATGAAGCATAGCACAGACTATGACAATAGCTCCGACTATGTGATTATATGGCCATGGCATAGATCATGAAGACAGCATAGACAAACGGTGAGTGAGCTCTAATTACCCGATTATGATGACATAGCACAGACTATGTAGCTTAGCACAGACTGAATAGCCATATGTATAGCACATTATATAATTACAAATTACTCTGAGAATTGAAAGAATGTCCTAGAGGCAATCGAAGACAATGACAATATAATTTCTCACGGGCCGTTGGGAGACATGTGGCTTGGTGGCTAAGGAGAGAATTTGTCATACCATGGAACGCATCCACTCGAGTCACTCAAGTGACTGTTGAATCACTCAACCCGAGTGAGTCGGATGTTCGACCCGAATGGGTCGGGCGTCCATTGGGTACCCACTGGCTGACCTATTTGAGTTAGAGTAGAATACTAATTCTTCAAAAAATGATCGGTCTTCGGATAGGATCTCTTGATTCGGTGAGACTACCTTTCATGATCTGATTATATCTCTTAGGAGTTCAATTCTAATCCTAATAAGTCATTTAGAGGGTTATAAATAGAAAGGATGGCCATGCTCCTAAGACATTTTGATTTAGACAATTCACGCCATACGTGTTCATACTACCAATACTCCAAATTTGACTAGCCTTTTCCTCACCCAATAGTCTATTTCTCTTCATTTTGTGTTCTCTGATTATTTCACATATTTTGCCTCTCCTATATTCAATAAGTTTCTGTTTTCCTAAAAGGACCCTACAACGTCAAATACCATAT
This sequence comes from Heliamphora pulchella, assembly GCA_032270985.1. Lineage (NCBI taxonomy): Eukaryota > Viridiplantae > Streptophyta > Magnoliopsida > Ericales > Sarraceniaceae > Heliamphora > Heliamphora pulchella. The sequence goes on from JAULJZ010019357.1 coordinate 23,007, forward strand.
AAAAATGTAAATAGAATTGGTTCAAGTTTTTTTCATTTTTTATTTATAATTTTCTCATAATAATATGACACGTGAGAAGATGAAATCAAATGTGCAGCTCATCTCACATTCTACCAAATCTGAGTAATAGTCCTTAACTCTTTCAGAAATTCTTTTGTTATGTACCGTATCTTCCATTCTTATGCAATACTTGTCCTTACATATTTCTTTTAGTATTATAGTCATTATAAAGAGATTTTAACAGTTAAAATCCCTCTTTTTTTTTGTTTTTTATTTTCTTATTTGAAATCTGAATGGCACCATAAATTATGAACAAATTTGCCTTTCTTGTTGTAAGCAGCCCCAATCTAGGCAACAATATCATTAACAAGAAGGAAGCCATGTAGGGTTGATGTTGGTACGCTTAGGGCTCAACTCTATCTACCATCGCATGCTGTTCCTCTGCGGTGTTCGCTCCCGATTTAATGACTCAAAATCCTCCACAGCTTTGACAAAATCGTGTCCTATTGCAACAAACCTTTGTCCTCAACTAGGTTCATGTTTATTGTTTGTTAGGAATATTGTTTTTCACTCTTTTCTTCGTGCTAATAAATTTTAAAATTGCATTGTTCTCGTATTCTTTGGGAGGTTTTGGGCAAGGTCCCATTTAGCCAACTTGTATTCAAATAAGTCACACATAAGAATTATATTTCATTAAGTCCTATTTTATATTTTTTATATCAAAATTATCCATAATATAATTTTACTCCCCACCAACGCCAAACACCACTCCTCATCCCCACTACCACCACCGCCCGCCACCAGCACCACCACCCCGGACACCACCAACACCATCACTGTCCCCACCACTGCCACCACTGCTGCCGCCGCCACCACTTCCACCGCCACCGCTGTCATTGCCACTGCCACCGCCACCCCCATCAATGCCACCACCACCATATCTCCACCACTCTCTATTGCCACCACCACCAAATTCGTCAGAGATAAATAAGAAGTTGAAAAATTCTCGTTCTAAATCTGAAATGTTTCATTTGTTATAAGTGTCTCATTCTGGTTCTAGATTTGATATTAAATGTCTCATTTGTTATGAAATGCCTCAAGACATTTCTTGAACAAATGAGACATTTCATAACCAATGTTTCATTTTTCAAAATGAGATATTTTATATAAATGAGACATTTTTCAAATTAATGTGTATCTTAATGTGTAAATGTTTCATTTATTTTTAACGAGTGACACATTTTATTTATATAACTACAAATGTACCATTATTTTTGAAACAGTAATGCTATGAACCTAGAAACAAAATCTAGAAAAATACCCAAAAAATGATTTGGATGGTTAAAATTTATTTAAAGTATGTTCCACATCTTATTAAATATGAATCTTAACTATTCAAATCAATTTTTACGTATTTTTCTGAGTTTTATTTTTGAGTTCATAGCATTACTATTTTTAAAATGAGACATTGTAGAAAAATAAGACATTTGTTACCACCAACCATCATCACCAACGCCACTAAACCACAACTACCATCACCACCACCACCACCACCACCTCCCACCATCACCACCACCACACACCTAGAGAGAGAGAGAGAAACCTTCTTTGCAATAATGATGGAGAGAGAGACGGGGCTGGAGTTCTTGGACGAAGCGCTGAATCATGGACTGAAGGTTGGAGTTCTTGGATGAAGCGTTGAATCATGGACTGAAGGTTGGAACTTTCAGTAATGGCTATGGCGATTTCATTAAAGGTAGAAGTGATCGGACACGTACAGGAACTCCATCCGGTTGATGTCGGTATCGGCATCGCCGCTATGCTTCTCCTAAACTCGAACCAACAAAGTATCTTTTATTTTCTCTCTCTTTCTCTCTCTCTCTCTCCATAAATATATATATATATATGCGTGTGTGTGTGTGTGTGTGTGTGTTTTTCTCTTTGAAACATTAGAGTTGATTCCTTATTATATAAAGCCCTGGCAATTCTTCTTAAAGAAATTCGTCTGAAAACATCGGAGCTGTTGTTCCAGATCCATTGCCAAGAACGAGCTATTGCTCCCTCAGAGATTGGCATCATATTTATCATTCAAAAAAGATCAAAAACTACGGCGATTTGAGTCTCCAGATCTGGTTCGAGAGTGGAGGCAGAGCCGGCCCTGAGTTTTTGGAAGCTTAAAGCAAACTTGTCAAATAGAGTTCTTTAAAAATTAATACAAATTAAAAAAATAAATAATAAAATTAATTCAAAAATTAATAATAACTAAAAGATAAAACTATTAAAATTAATACTTCTCATTACAATAACTCAAAATTATAGTTTAGATATAACCCTTCTTGCATTTTTTGTAGCAAAAATACTAATTAAACTTGTGTAATCTAGCTCTTTCACAATATCCTTCTCAATAGATAACATAGCTAGTCCATTCAATCTTTCCTATGACATGGTTGATCGAAGATAAGTTTTGATCAACTTCAATTTTGAAAAATTTATTTCTCCAGAAGCAACAGTAACAAGTATAGTCAAAAGGATTCTATAAGTAATCCATATGTTTGGGAAATAACTTTCCGTTCATTTGAAATAGTTTATCACTTCAAGTGGCTTCTTTGTTTCTTTTGGTAAATTTTTTTTTAACACTTTTAATTTCAAAAACAAATCTCTCCCATCAATATCGGAAATCCACTCATGTTTCAAGAACGTTTCAAGCTTGTCACAATAATTCTTCTCCAAATCATTCAATCATTCATTAGCTAATAGCATCTTGTTGTCTTCTTCTTTAAACAACTTACAACAAAAGCAAAATACTTTGTCAACAATATCTGAATAAATAAGTCACTTTCTATCATATTTCTCCCCATTTGATTAATGCCGAGTGTAATGTATAGAGGAAAAATGTCTTTGGCTATCATATTTGAAAAATTTGACGTTATCTCTTTTCACAGGATCTCTTTTAACTAACAAGTCTCTCCAATTTTCATCAATGTTACCTCAATTACTTGGATCATCGATATTTAAAATTTGACTTTCTACATTACGGTCTTCATTCTGATTGTCCTCACTCTTATTTTCATTCACATTTTTATTCATGGAATGAATCGCTTCATCATTCACTAAATCTTCAGTTTCTTCATTCAGCAAATCTTGATTTGAATCTAATGGTCTTGAACTCTCCGTTTGGTTCTTACTAACAAGAAACTTGTTAAGAGCTCCAACTTCAGATTGAATTAGTTTGTCTACTTTTTGCTTCTTTTTTTTAGACCCAGACAGATACTTTCTTCTATGATTCATGATTTTATGATTTTATCTAAACAATTTGTAATTCAAAAAATCTTAAAATCTCAAAATCCTAAAATCACAAAAGCATTAATTACTTTAGGTTTTAATTTCATAAAATATTTAAAAACATTCAATATAAAATATAAACAGTAGATGAATAGTATTCACAGAATATAAATGCCTTATTTTATAAACATAAATATAATACATTCAAATATAAAATATAAAATATAAATAGTAGATGAACAATAGATCCAAATATCAAATATAAACATTCACAGAATCACATTCTTGCGCCCCTGAAGCTAGTTTATAATAAAAATATATATATATACATATATTAAGGTCTAAATTTTTTGGGGGCTCTAATTTTTTGCTAAAAATTTGGGGCCTAAAATCACGGCTTTACTGGCTTTAGGCTAGGGCCGGGCCTGAGTGGAGGAGCACTAGTGCGGCAAGGGAGGCCACGAGAGCGGCGATGGCAAGGTGATAACGGCAACAGCAAGGCAATAGCAGCGACGGTGAGAAATACTTTACACAAAAAAACAAACCTAAAAAAACTATCCCAAACAAGTCTTTAATGGATTTTTTTTTTCAAATATGGTTAGAACATTTTGAGCACAAAAAAGAAGGGTGACCCAAAAAAACTAATATTGTAAACTGCTAAAGCCCACTTGAGACCATCAAGCCAAGCCAAGCCACAACCTAGCTCGAAGGTGGCCTAAGTTCGAGCCTAGTATGAACCCCTGTGCTGGGGATCTGAGTTCCAGATTTTGCTTTGGAGTTCTTTAAGATCCTCCTTTTAAACTAGAACTGGAGATGGATTCAAGATGAACTTGTATATATTGGATTCTTTTGTTTTCCATTTTTTTATTTCCTAATTTTTATAATGAGAAATAAAGGATTTGTATGCAGATGAGACTGGCAAGTATGAAAAATTGTTGTCGAGATTCGGCAGATGACCCCAATGGGAGAATTTACTATAGTCATTATACATACGTTAACCAATGAATAAATTTTCATTGGGATCGATAAATAATTCTTTCCCAGTGATTATGTGTGGTTCGATGACATATTTCATGTCTTCCTTGAAAATATATAAACTCTACACAAGAATTTGAACAAAACTAAAATGAAGAATTTTATTGCTAAAGAAATAAAGATTACAAGGCGAGAATTTAAATTCTAAATCTAATACTAAGTGCTAAAAAACACAGTAGTTCTTGTTGGGCTCGATAATCTTGATCTTTCTATAATCAAGCTTATTTATAGGCCTTAAGTTCTTCTTTTCCTGAATTTGAAAAATAACCACCTCTGTTTCAGACTTGGAAGTGGCAACTGCCTCTAACTGGCTTGATTGTGGGAGTGTTATGGTAGTTGCTCATCACTTAGAGAGAGGTTGCACTTTTCTCCTTTTACTTAATGGTTGCTAAGTGTCACATTTTTACCACATAGGCCTTTTACTGTATAACTAACGGTCGATCGAGCTCTAAATAACTTTCACTCAACAATACTAGGGCAAATCCCAAATCGACAGAGATTATAAAGATACCATTATTTCGGTCAACAGGGCATTACTTAGTCGTTATTCCTCAGTTGATAAAAATTTACAAAATATGGTAAAGACAATATCTTGAAATTATTGTTCGTCAACTATATTGATTCGTTATTGTACCCTACCAATAATAATTAAATTCTAAAAATAATAACTAACTCGTAGGATAGCGGTTAAGTCCAGATATCATTCCAACAGGAATTGGAAGGCTAAGTTACAAATTATTATAACTCAAAAGTTTTTGTCTGGCTTTTCTTATGAAAAGGTTTGTTTGCTTTTGATTATTTTAATAACTGAAATTAAATACGAATAAAAAAAATTGATTTTAGAAGAGAGAAATAGATTTGAGGGTTTGGAATCCACTTTAGCCAATATTCTAGTCTCATTACGATTATATTCCTTTCAAATAGTTCAACTTTAATTTGTCCCCAGCTACAAGCTTAACACGGATTGTCAAGAAGATACAGCTCGACCTAAACCTAGTATAATCTATTAAGATTGACACGAGTCGTTCGTTTAAATCCTGCATGGTTCATCTAATCAAAGCATAGGCTATCTCACATTTGGATAAAAATAAGAAAACAAAACAGTTGCATGATCTCGAATTCACAATCACAAAAAGTAAAAATGAAAACTAGATTTAAACTTCAAAACTCGTTGATCAAAAGTCAATGTCTTAAAATCATACAACGAAAGTTGAAACTGAATTAAAAAAAAACTAAAAATTAAAACTAAAACTAGAATACTGACTAGGGTTTAATCAAACCCTAAGAAAGAGAAGATTAGCCACTCATTCTATGGCCTCTATACATGCAGAGTTGAAGAAACTTAGATTCCCAAGCCTCCGTCTTCGTTTTCTCGCCATTTCCCGTCTTCGTCTTCTCGCCACTTCTCGAGCCTCAGCCGTTGCTTCCTAAGTCTTCTTGAAGTTTGGAATAAGATGAATAACAGGCTGCCCCTTGCCATCTTTTATAGGCACAATCCACGTCTCATGGTTGTAGAGTTCATGCAAGATTGAAACACAGTCCGTTTGGACGCCCTTATTTCTGTCTGAACGGAAATATTTTTGTACAAAATCGTTCGGACGCCCTTCCAGAAGGAAATCATTTTGGTCAAATTTGTCCGAATGGAATTTATTTCCATCCCGATGCAAATCCGTACTGATGTAACTTTTTAGAAAATACCAGCTATGTCCTTTTTCAGCTTTTGACCAATTTTTAGCTTGGTTCTCTATCGTCTTGCCACATTTCATGCTAACACTAAAACACTAATAAAACGTGTTAATAAACATAAAATCGAGGCGTAACTTGGTATAATTTGAAAAATTAGATGGCCGATTTTACACACCGTTCCTATAGGTCAAAACTACATGCACTAGCTTAAGGTGGGTACCAATAGCTTGTCGATTCTCAGCTATATGTTGACCCGAAAGATTACTTACTAGGGTTTAATCAAAACTAAAATTAGAATACTGACTAGGGTTTAATCAAATCCTAAGAAAGAGAAGACTAGTCGCTCATTCTACGGCCTCGATCCATGTAGAGTTGAAGACACTTGGATTCCCAAGTCTCCGTCTTTGTCTTCTCGCCACTTCCTAAGCCTCGGTCGTGGCTTCCTGAGCCTTCTTGAAGTTTGGAATAAGATGAATAACAAGTTACCCATGCTATCTTTTTATAGGTACATTTCACGCCTCATGGTTGCAGAGTTCATGCAAGATTGGAACACATGGTCCGTCTAGACGCCCTTATTTCTGTCTATATGGAAATTTTTCTGTGCGAAACCATTCAGACGCCCTTCTAGACAAAAGTCATTCTTGTCAAATTCGTCCGGACAGAATTTTTTTCCGTCCCGACACAAATCCATACTAACAGAACTTTTTAGAAAATACCAACTGTGTCCTTTTTCAACTTTTGAACCATTTTTAGCTTGGTTCTCTACCATCTTTCCACATCTGATGCTAACACCAAAACACTAATAAAAAATGTTAGCAAACATAAAATCAAGGTGTTACTTGTTGCAATTCGAGAGATTAGAATGGTGCTTTTACAAACCGTTCCTGATGGTCAAAACAACATGCACTTGCTTAAGGTGAGTACCACCAGGTTGTTAATTCTCGGCTATATGTTAACCCTTAGGATTACTCACTAGAGTTTAATGAAAACTAAAACTAGAATGCTAACTAGGGTTTAATCAAACCCTAAGAAAGAGAAGATTAGCCGCTCATTCTACAGCCTCGATTCATGTAGAGTTGAAGAAACTTGGATTCTCGGGCCTCAGTCTTCGCCTTCTCGCCACTTTTTGAGCCTCAGCCATGGCTTCCTAAGCCTTCATGAAGTTTAGAATAAGATGAATAATAGGTTTCCCCATGCTATCTTTTATAGGCACAATTAACTACCCATGGTTGTAGAGTTTATGCAAGATTGAAACACATGGTTCGTCTAGACGCCCTTATTTTTGTCTAAACGAAAATCTTTCTATGCAAAACCATTCGAACGCCCTTCCAAACAAAAATCATTCTGGCCAAATCCATCCGGTCGAAATTTCTTTCCGTCCCGACGCATATCCATACTGATGGAACTTTAAAAAAATTACCAAATGTGTCCTTTTTTAGCTTTTAACCCGTTTTTAGCTCAATTCTCTACCATCTTTCCACATATGATGCTAACACCAAAGCACTAATAAAACGTGCTAATAAACTCAAAATTGAGGCGTTGCTTGGTGTAATTTAGGAGATTAGATCGGTGCTTTTACACGCCATTCCTGAGGATGAAAACTGCATGTGCACTTGCTTAAGGTGGGTACCACCAGCTTGTCGATTCTTGGCTACATGTTGACCCGCAGGATTACTGACTGGTTGAGTTGGTAGGTTGCCCTCGTCTCGTCTACTAAGCGCAACTTCCAGTTATCCGACTTGGACCTATTGCTTTATAGTAGTCTAGGAATGCGAATGTAGGGGTTGGGTTTTTGCCTCTAGTCCTTACAGGGCTTGCAAGACTTGCTCCTCAAAAGTCGAGTTTTGTGGAAGGGCCAGAGGAGCTTGCTGTGGGATAGGAGGTCGATAAGTATGAGGGTTGTAAGCATTAGGGTACACTGGCCTAAGGGACTGAACTAGCAGATTACCCGAAGTGGGTTATTACTGCCAAGAGAAATTGGGGTGGTTTTTCCTTCTAGGGTTGTATGTATTTTAAAAGGGATTGTTACCCAATCGAGAGAAACCTTGTGCAACATTTACCTACTCTTGCACGAATTCAGGATACTAGGCTACTATTGGACAATCTATAACAAAGTGAGCCAGGCTAGCATACAATACAAATGGATCTTGCAAGGTTGGGGATGGGGTAACTAGTGATGGACTGTGACCTCTAGACAAGAGATGGTCCAGTTTATGGGTCAGTGCTGCTACTTGATTTAACAAATCGGGAGGTTGAGTGACGTCGTACATGCCTTAGGATTTCTGTGAGGATGAGGTAATCGATCTATCTGTGCGAGTTGCAGAGGTATGCTATTGTGAGTTTTCACTCAGACTTTCAAAAAGGGTCCACGCTTTAGCCTCGTTTTCCAGCATAAAGGTACCGCCAAAAGAAGCTTATATTGTTTGACGGTGATGATGATTCAAACTGTCATAAAAGCATTGGACGAGTTACTACTTGGGTACCACGTGGGGAGGGCATTGTCTGATGAGGTCCTATCGAGTTGGGTGAAACTCGTGACGGCTCGTTTATTTTATTTGGTCTTGCCTATTGAGAAGTATTTTTTCAAGAACTCTTGTTGCATCGGTGCCCAGGTAGTGGTTGTGTTCGCTTCCAAAAAGTTTAGCCAATGTTTGGCTTTACCTTTGAAGGAGAAGGGGAACTGTCACACCTAAAAAATGTAGCAATAAAAACCCACGTGATCGATAAGAAAGGAACTCGGTTTAAAGAATCCAAACCAAAAAACTTGTAGAAAATGATCCATTATTTAAAATAAAATCAAAGCTTTCAATTTTTCTTGTAAAAGATAAGTGTGAAAGTAAGTATTTTACTTGTAAAACAATTCCCCAAACAAGCCAATTTATACTCCAAAGGATGCCGAAACGATACCTATTAAAACCTTTTTTAAACCAAAAGTCTCAAAATTTTCACTAAGCAAAATCCACTTGACCGGACTCAGCACCGCTGGAGCAGTGAGGAACCCGAGAGCAACCCAGCCAAAAATCTAAAATTTTTTCCAAGTGATGGAAAGTCACTAATTTTTTCTCATACTTTGAACATACATCTAGGTAGGCAAAAATTAGAAGTTAAACATACATATGACGTTCAAATAACCCTGTAGAGCTCAAAAACTTGAAATCTAAATGTTTAAAACCATAGAATTTCATCCCATCATCAAGGAATTAAATCAAATTACAAGCCCAACGCCCTTACATTCATACAAGTCATGAATCTATGGCCTTATGGCCTTACAAAAAGACTATCTATTGATTCCAAAAAAAAAAAACATCCAACCAATGTACCAAAGAATTATATGTACATCATTTGATTTCCAAAAGATATTTCTACAATGATATGTAACTCTAATCAAGATAGACCAAAAAGGGGTCGCCACGACCTTCTCCTCATTCGATTATTTTCTTTTCGCTATCACCTAAAACATATTATACAACATGAGCCGTGACTCGTAGAAATAAACTAAAGATGAGCAAATACATGACATGTGAGGATGGTTATGTGAAATGCACACATAGTGTTTTTCAAAAACCAATTTCCATTTCCAACAAATTCCCATTCACATAACCATTTTTTCTAATGCAAAATCAACTCAGTTTTCATACATAACAACACTGTGTTAGTCTTTCATTTCCTTATTATTTCAACCATTTCAAGTTATCTATTTTTCAACACACATGTACACACACACACACACACAAAAACACACACATCCTCCGACTCTTTTCACATCCAAACCAATTCATGGTTTAAGTTTTAAGAATCGACACTAGACGAGCTTATAGACCCATGTTGCGCTATCGACCGGGCCATGCGAGTCTCGCTAAGTAACGGTGCGTTCTATAACCTGCCACAACTAACGCCTTATTCTCGATTATTAGCAGATAGATAGGTCACCCAATCTGCACAGTTTTTCGGTCTTTCACCGAGTAGCTAATCAAGCCAAACTTAAAGGATCCATAGATCTAAAATCGGTCCATTCATTTTATCATTTCTAAAATTCCAAACACGATTCCAACCCAAACATGGTTCCTCTCGTCAACACCCAACACACATAAGGTTAACATCATTAACAATAACTCAAAATTCTCATGTTCCACATATTCGGGTTAAATTAGCTAAAAACTCTCTACCAATATCTCATGGTTTCACATTTTCAAGTTAAATTAGCTAAAAACCCTCAATCAATAACTCATGGTTTTACATTTTATCAAACTCACATAATTCATTCAAAAACCCCAACCCGTATTTCATGGTTTTTACATATTTCATCAAAATTTATACGATTCATACATGAATAAGTTAACACAATCTCCAATTTACCAAAAATCAAGTCAATTTAATCATTTGAGTTCCTCAATCCAAAAAGCCCTAATTTCTTCAAGAGTTAACCCAATCCAAAACCCTAACTCATCATTTTTCAATCGCATCATCTCTAACAACAACAACATTATAGATTTCACATAAATCATCCATAAATCTATAAACTAGTAAGCTTTAACATCACCGACCGACCAAGGGTTTTAATATCATAGGATTTCATGCTTTTATTAAATCCAACAACAAATACAGCTTGTATCCATACAAAGATCATTTTTAGTCTTATATCCTACCTCTTTGATGGTTAGACCATAAGACTCAAGGCTCTAGCAAGCTCTAACACCACAAGTCACCAACCGATAGATGAAAATGGAGCCTCCAACACGTGTGACAACCTCCCAACGGTATAGAACCAAGGAAAAGCAAGAAGAATCCATCAATGGAGGATAACAAGGAGCTCAAGGAAGCTCTAAAGGGTCTCTTAGGGTTTGGATCAGATCGTAGAGAGAGAAATGAGCGAAGAGAGTGAAATAAAAATGGCTTAACTCGTGAGTATTAAAAATTCTCTGCTGATAGTCCGATCGACCGGACTCGTGACCACTTGAGCTGTCACCACTGTGTGGGAACTCGAGAAAAGAAATCATATAAGGTCTGAATTTTAAACTAAACACCTTAGAACTTGTCCAAACAACTCACAATAATTGTTCTCATGCATTAACAAACATATAATTATCATCATTCACCATTATCATGATTAAATTTTTAATTCTCTCACAAAATTATATACTTGACCATTTGTCATTGAAATTCTCATAAAAAGCTTTTAATTGTGAGGCCCTGACCCGTTTTCTTTTTTGGCATTTTTCGACGTGTGTTTATCATTTTCGATTTTGCATGTTTATATACGTTTTGAAGCATGATCAGGTTTAGATATGCATGCGGGGTTGGTTCCAGGGGCTATGGGGCGTTGCGGTGCGAATTTCAAAAAAATTCAAAAAAAGAAGATATTTTGGAGGTCTGTAAATATTTGGAGTTAGATATTTTCAAAAACTATTTTCAAAAACTTCTCAGCAAAGTTTTCTCCTTTTTTTCTCTGCCTTCTCTCTAATTTCTAGGGGGCTTGGGGATCGATTTTTGACTATCAGACAGCCGATCCTTGTTATTGGCATCGTGGTCTACGCATCCATTCGAACGAAATTTCATTTCGACGAAGCTCGATTTTGCACATGGTTCGAGGCATCGAGTTTTCAACTCACCGAGATAGGATCCTAGACTCTCATGTCTTATAAGGTTGGTATGTGTAATCGTGCGTGTTTTTACCGTCTTCAACTGCATGAAAATTGATTTTGTTCAAAGTTGGATTTTGGGGTTTAAAACTTATTTTTCATTGTTTTCGGTGGATGGAATCGGGTGTTGGGTGTTTCTTTCAAGGTCTTGGTGTTAGGCCTAGGCGTGTGTATGTCCGAGGGTGTTGGATGAGATTTTAGAGGCGTTAATTCGAGGTTTGGAGGGTTAAACCTGTAGCTCAGAACCTGTTTTCGCTTGGGTTCAGTCGACTGGATCGTGGGTTTATGGGTTCGGTTGACTGGATCTTGAGGGCCGGTCGATTGGACAGTGTGTTTGGGCATTTTTGGTGAGATTCCAGTAGGGTGTTTTGGTCAACTGGATGGGGTCCAGTCGAATGGATCTTGGGCTGGTTGTTTGGTGTTTTGGTGGTAGGGTTCTTGGTTTTCATTTGGTTTCCAACAGTATTCAGTTAATTGATATATGGGATTAGTCAGCTGAAATACTATTGGATTCTTTTTGGGGTTCAGTTAGTTGTGCTGGGTGCGTGTGGGTGTCGTGGGTTTGTGTTGGGCGTGTGTGGATGTTGTGGGTCTATGTCATGTGTAAGTGGTGCATGGTTAGATATGGGTGTGATGCATGGTTAGGTGCGTGGTGTTTGTTCTTATTGGATGCGGGGCGTGTTTGGGCCCGTAGTTCTTTTTGGATTAAGGTGTTGGTTTGTGAAAACTGGGGTCTTATGGGTTTAGTGTTGGCCTTCGGGTTAGTCTTGGTCTTGTGGGTTGTTGGTTGTCCATGTGAGTGGATGTCGGGTGATGTGACGGGTGGCATCATGATATGAAGTTTATATGTGGCTTTATGCATCTATAATTCTCGTTTTATTTATGCAAGATATAAGACCGAAATGTGGTCATATGGGATTTTAAAACCTAAGACGAAAATGTGGTCTTATGAGATTTTAAAACCTAAGACATATATGGGATTTTAAAACCTAAGACGGAAATGTGGTCTTATGGGATTTTAAAATGTAAGACGGAAATGTGGTCTTATTTGATGTTGATACGGTGTCAGCCCTGGCTGACAATGGACGGAAACGGGGTCCGATGGATGTTAGCCCTGGCTAACAAAGGACGAAAATGTGGTCCAATAAATGTTTACTCTGGTTAATAGTGAATTTGTGTGTGCGTGAAAATTGGAGGGATAGAAACGTGGTCCTAACGAAGCATTTTTGTGTGTGTATCTAAAGGACGGAAATGAGATCCTAAAGAGGCATGTGTTGCGTGTGTTACGCGTAATGTGTTAGGCAAATTGCATGGATTGCATGAGTTATCTTCGGTTATTGTAGAACTGTTGTCGAGGCTTATGAGCCGGTTTAGATATGTATTCATGTATTGCATACATATACTTGTTTTCTTTGGGGACTCGTGCTAGTCGTGCTATCAAACTTATTTTCAAACTATTTTCTGACTCTGATGAGTCGTGATCTAAAATCGTTTTCAAACTGTTTTAAGGCTTGAAAGAGAGTCGAAAACTGCACCTCGTTTTCCTAGCATATTTAGCTTATATTGCATGCTCATCTAGTTTCTGCTGAGCATTGGCTCACGGTATGGGATTTGAAATATTTTTCAGGTACCGGTCACGTAGATTGATCCGGAGGTACTGGAGGGGCGGAAGAGAGATAGTCTTCCTTTTGCTCGTTTTGAACATGTATGCGGTAACATTTTTTCGGTGTTAGAACCACGTAATGTAAGCCTTTTGGTGATTATATACAATGCATGTATGTTTATATTGAGAGTGTATTCTCAGATTGGGTGTTATGTTTGGTTGTTTATGGGCGTTTCGCGTGTCCCGAAGTTTGAGATGTGACAACTTGGTATCAGAGCTTAGGGTTTGAATACCTAAGAGCCGTGGAAAGAGGATGTATCACCGTGTGAGGTTGATTGCACGTGCTTGATTGCATTTGTTTAGATGCTTTGATAGCATGAATGTGTTAGCATGTTAAACATGAGAATATTGTGTATATGTGAGCATGGGGGTTGAACCTTAGGATTGATTAGTCCTGCCTTTGGGCGTTTGGATTAACAAACTAGGGAGCCAAGTTAGAAATGCGTTTAGTGGACGTGATTTCTAACAAAGAATCTGAGTAGGTTATCCAGATTGACGCATCATTCTTGTCGATTCTCCTCGGTATGTGGGGTTTGTTTAGCATGAACCTATGTGGTTATGTGTTAGCATGCTTATGTGGTTCGTGTTTATATGTTAAATCTTATGTGCTATTTTCTTTCATATAGACGCGATGTCCGCAAGGAGAGGGCGAGGCCGTGGCCATAGTGTTGGCCAAGGGGATGTTCCTATCTCTGATGCCGGGGATGCAAATGCTCCCCAAGGACCTGTTGACGCCGTAGAGTTGCTGCGTGCGCTGGTGGGCTCCTTCGGTCAGTTGGTTGAGACCGCTAGAGGTGAGGCTGTTAGAGAGAGAGTGTCTAAGTCAAGGGCGATGGTGGCGACGAGAGAGTTCAGACGTCATGACCCTCCGATCTTTGCTGGGGATCCCGATCCTATTGTTGCGATAGAGTAGTTGGAATTGGTGACCCGAATCCTTGACACGTTGCAGATAGTTGAGGATGAGTTACGATTTTCTTTGGCCACCTATCAATTGAGAGGAAATGCCAGAAACACTGTAGGGGTCACATGGGCAGCCTTTTCGGGAGTTTTTCTAGAGAAATACTTCTCGGCTTTGAAGAGGGACTTATACAGGGAGAAGTTCTACACTCTCACCCAGGAGGCGATGGATATCATGCAGTATGAGGTCATATTTACGAGTTTGTCCCGATTTGCACCGGAGTTGGTGGGTACAGACAAGTTACGTTCGATGAGATTTGAGTAGGGAAGGCACACCAATGGGTTCGTATGTGCTGGGTCCATCAGAGTATCGAAAGCAGCATCCTGCAGTTCAGACTTCTCGAGTGAAAGATAGGGGAACTTTAGTTCAGTTGGTACGACAACCGACAACATCGAGTTCTGGTGGACAGGCCCAGCTAACGCCGAGCAGAGCATATTCTCTCATAGCTCCCAGTTCTTCGAGGGCACCGGTCGTGCCTGATGATGTAGTTATGCCTCCATTGAGCAGAGGTACTTTCTGAGTGTATAGATTTGAACCAGTGTTTTTACCAACGCAGGAGCATTGCATTTTCTTTGTTGCATCTGTTGGGAGTTGGTGATGGACTCGGTGGGCAAGGTGCTGTGTTGAGGTAGTGGGTGGTGAGGATGTGAGGTTGGGGTGAGTTGTAGATCCCGTGTCTTTGAGATAGTTAGCCGTTGTTCAGGATGCCTGACCTTGTTTAACTATATCCTAGGAACGGTTTGGCTGACCATCTCGTGTACCTGTGTCGATTGCGATTGACGCGATTATTTGTTTTAGCCTTGAGTTGAATTTCGAAAAAAAATTCCTTTAAGGGGGTAGAGTTGTGAGACCCTGGCCCGTTTTCTTTTTCAGCGTTTTTCGACGTGTGTTTACCATTTTTGGTTTTGCATATTTATATGCGTTTTGATGCATGATCGGGTTTATATATACATGCAGGGCTGGTTCCTGGGACCGTGGGGCGTTACAGTGAAAATTTCAAAAAATTTATATTTTAGAGGTCTATAAATATCTAGAGTTAGATATTTTCAAAATAGATTTTCAAAACTTCTCAACTAAGTTTCAATTTTTTTCTCTCTGCCTTCTCTCTAACTTCTCGGAGGACCGGGGATCGATTTTTGACGATCAGACAGCCGATCTTTGTTTTGCCATCGTGGTCTACGCATCCATCTGGATAGAATTTTATTCCGGCGAAACTTAATTTTGCACGTGATTCGAGGCTTCGAGTTTTCAACTCATCGAGGTAGGATCCTAGACTCTCATGTCTTATAAGGGTGCTACGTGTAATCATGCGTGCTTTTACCGTCTTCAACTGCATGAAAATCAATTTTGTTCAAAGTTGGGTTTTTGGGTTTAAAATCAGTTTTTCTTTGTTTTCGGTGGATGAAATCGGGTGTCGGGTGT
>JAULJZ010019358.1:0-15826 GCA_032270985.1 Heliamphora pulchella
GATATTTTGCCTTTAGAGAAAACCCTAGCATGCTATATGTATAAAACTAAGATTTGAGTATGGGTATTTGGAGAAAATTGAGTTGTATGAATCCTATGTGATATTTAGGATGTATGAAATTTTTAGAAAATGAACATAATCGGAAAGTTTGGGTTTATCACATTGAAGGGTTTTGTTGAGGATTGAAACTTTGAATTATCATTTGGAAAAGGTAACTTGATAAATTATAAACTAATGTTAGTATTTTAACTAAATTTAAAGATTTAGAGCTATTAGATAAAACATGGTTTATGTGACCACCATTGTGAGAAGATTTTGAGGGTTTTCAAGCAATGGGTAACCATGGTTTTAAAAGTTAAAGGTTTTTCATTGGTTTTTTTTGTTTAAAAAAAAAACACTCTTATGGCCTGAGGGAGACTTGGAGAATGACTTTTATTTTTTTTAAAGGTTATTTTGTGTCCAAAATGGGGCAAAAGGTACTAAAAATCTTTTCAGTGTTAAAAATCAAAATTTTTTGCTTGAAAAAGAAACAGGAGCACGACCGACCGATAGTCCGCTTGAGCGGTCTATCGGGCGGTCTTTTGGCACTCTCGGTTCTTTGGTGCAGGTGAGAGACTGCTCGAGCGGTCATCTCACAGATCGAGCGGTCTGGGCATTTTTCAAAATTTTTGATGTTTTGTTTAAAGGTTTGGATCTTGGGTACCTTGACCCTAATCTCCTAAAATACTTATTTTTACATTGATTAAACCCTCAGTTGGGCCCTTTTGAAATATTTTAAACTTGTTGTTTCTTTGGAAAAGAAAAAGAATAATAATAATAATGATAATAATAAACTAAACTTAGGCGAGTTTAGGATATGAAGCGGCATAGTTGTGGTGAGGCATGGGTGGAAAGACTAAATGGATTTTAAATTTATTTGTATATACCAAAGATGGGTGCTTCCTTTTCAAATAATATGCATACTAATGAATTTAATCTTGTGTTGAGGAGTGATGACATTGCTTAATAATCTGAGAATTATGAGAATTTGCATATTGAAGTAATGATGCATGATGCATGAGATATGAATGACATTTTGAAATACTCGAACGGAACGTGATCTTACAATAAAGGAACAAATTTTGAAATGTGAACCAACATGTGAAAATTTGAAATGTGGGATATGCATAATGAGGGGCTACGGTCCTATAGTGAAAGCCCGCAAAGGATCATGCATAATGAAGGGCTGCGGTCCTGCAGTGAAAGTCCGCAAAGATTTACATTCAAAGATTAAATGTGAAAATTGAGCACTTGATTTTAATGAACCATATGGATTGATGTGAATTAAGTTGGCCTGGCGGGTCCGCGGTAAAAGACCGAAAACTTGTGCAAGATGGGGACCACATGCCTACGGGTTGGCCCCCGAAATGTGGTGTTGTGTCGTGGTGAGTTATAGAGCTATCTATTACCCAATGGCTTCATGTAGCCTATTTGGGGAATAGGGAGGTGTTTCTATAAGCTGCGCCTGACGCCGGTTAATTATTGTGATACGATTTTTGTGATAAATCAGGTAATAAAAATGTGATTTGGTATTTGTGAAAAACTAGGTATTGAGAATAAATGTGAAAGAAAGGAATATGTGGAAAAAAGTTTCATGAATGAATAACTTGGCGTGCGTGAAAATAAATAACGAATTTATGAAACTTGTATTTTATTTCGGTTGCACCCATCACACCTCACAAATCATGCTTACCATAGAGTTAGTCTTTATCCTACGAGCTTCGGCTCATATATGTGTATAAAATCATTTCAAGTTTCGAGGATCCGAGACAATATCAGGGCAGAGGATGCATGTGGGGAAAAGGCTAAGAGGGAAGATTTAATATTTTCTTTGTATTTACATTATGATTTTATAGAAAGCGATGTGGATAATTGTAATAATATAAGTGCTGTAAATGAACTTTTGAAAGTTAAAAATTTTGTTTACCCTTTGTGACACATATGTATATCGTTAGAATAAAATATTTTATTTATGATTGCATAAAGGAAAGAAAGTGTTGTTCATAAGAAAGTCATTGTTGATAGCTTTCATGTGGGATAATTTGGGTTGTGTCCATGGGCTCCCGGGGTTCGGGACGTTTCAAATGGTATCAGAGCTCTACGTTTGAATACCTAGGAGCCGTGGGTATAACGATGACCTGTAGGTGTGACTTTTTTTTTATGAGATTAGGCACCACTACACGGCATGAATTGTGTGCTTGCATGGGTTTGCGATTGAATTGTTTTGCGCATGTTATGTGTTTATATGAGCACGGAGGGTTGAGTCTTAGGGTGATGTGGCATGTTATTTGTTGTCCGGTCAACTACTTTGGGGTTCAAAATAGAAAAGCGTTTGGCCGACGTTCTTTCTATGAGAAATCTGAATTAGTTGCCTGGATTGTTGCGTTACACTGAAGCTTTCCTTCGGTATGTGAATATATGTTGATGTGATGTGGTTAGGTGGCGGTAGGGTGTAGCTTTGTCTTAGAAGGTTAAGTTAAGTTTAACCTAGTTGGAGTTGTGATAGTCTTGTTATAAGAGTTATGCCCGTAGGGGTAAGACGAGTGTGATCCGGATGATGATGTGCGATTTGAGAGTGTGACCCGGTGGCCAGTGATTGTGGTGGGTGTAAGCTTGTAAGATGAGTACTAATTATTTATTGCATGTTGTGCCTCTGTGAATCAGGATGGCTGTAGTAGTTGCCCGTTGTGTGTTGTGCCACTATTAACTTGATGAATAAACATGGTATGGCGTTTAAAACCTTTTGAAGGTTGCTTTTTACGGTTGGATATGAAGTGTAATTTTGGGCATGTTGAGGATTATGTATTTCATGAGCCGTGCTATGTCTTGAGCTGTACTATGTCATGAGCCGTGTGCCCAGAGATTGGGAATGGACGGGAGCATAGTGGACGGGAGCATAATAATATTTGGCCTAAGGTGTGTTATAAAGTCTGAGCTTAGACTGTGTTTGAGGTGTCTCTTACCCCGTGGGGTGTTCTTAGTATCTATCGTAATGCCAGATAGTTTTGAAAGTCTATGGATGACCAGTGAGTTTCTTTTGAGGCGTATTGTTAAGTAACATCTTTTGATAGGAGTTGGGAGTTATGAGATGATGAGCAAGTGGGTTGGAGATGTTGTCCAGGGGTACATTCTCGAGTGATATACATGTATGTATGGGAAGATATATGTTAGTAATAGTTGCAATGTGATGAATGATGAATCGAGGTTTTTTGAGAAGTTTCACGGAATAGAGTTTTGTGACTTGGGTTGTCGTTTTCTAGATGAAGAGACTATGTGGGACAAATGGTGTAGGATGAGAATGTGAGTGAGAGTATGTGAGATTTGGAGGGCATGTGGTAGATGTTGTCAGTGCGGTTGATTCGATCATTTTAGGACAACTTGTGGATGGACAGAGATTCCTTAAGAGGATGATGGTTGTGATTGGTATTTGGCATAAAGTCTAGAAGTGGTGGTGTTGTGTTACCCTTAAAGGGCAAGTAATAGGGTGGAGCCTTTGGTTTAGAGTTGGTAAGCGAGGTTCGTTTCGTTCGTGTGGCATGCAATTACTTTCATATTTGGATAGTTATGTGCCAATGTTACTAGTAAAGTGGCATAAGAGACGTGTTATCGGTTAACGTTTTGTGTTTCAATGGGTGTACCAGAGTTATGAGCTCGAGACTATGATGTGGTTTTGTCTACCCGTTTGGTTGTTAACTACCTTTTTGGATTTGAGTTAGTATGACGTGACTCCCAAGGAGATTTTGTGGACACGTGAGATGCGTCGTTAGGAGGTGGAGGAGTGAACAACGGTTGAAATTCGTAAGTGAAGATCTAAGTATGAGGATCTAATGTGACGAGAAATATACTCATTATGAATGGCGATCGAAAGCGTTTGTATTAAGATGTCTAGTGTCTTTACAAGGACTAGTGGTTAACCTTCTTCTTAACCAAGTGAGTATTGGTGACCCTAAGAGGTAGTGACATGGAGTGAGAGCCTAAAGATGACTCATGATTTTCCTAGCTAGAGAAATGTTTTATGGTTGATTAACTAGTGTGATTATTTTTCTTGATGGGAATAAAGTATTGGGGTCGTAGGAGTGTGGGTCCGTTTACTTGCGATTTCTTGAAGAGTCCGTTTGCTTTACCTTGTGAACCCGAGCATTTCAGTAATATTTTTAGAAATGTAATTTGATTTGCGCGGGATGTCAATAACTTTGACTCTCATTGAGAGAGAAAGATCCTAAGGGAGTTCAGTGATTGAGTTGTTTATGTGGTAAAATCCTCAAGTATTAGTTATGTGGGATTCCTCCGAGAATGAAAGTCATTGGTTTGGTAGTTATCCTTGTGGCTAGGAGATTATGATTGGGTACCGTGCTGGGTGCATAAGGTTTAAAAGGAACGTAGAAAGGTTTGATAGTGTAGTTAACCTAGTGCCGAGATGGTGTATCCTGAATGTGATATGTTTGGAGGTAATTGTGTTCGACCTTAGGTTCAAAGGAAAGTATGTTGTTCGCCCAGGAGAACAAAGTGTGGAGTAATAAGATTCAGCAATATACTGTGTAGCTTGGATGGCCTGAAGCGATAGATGAGAAACCATGTGTTAAGGTGTCGGTGACAGGTATGTACTCGAAGACCAAAAGTGTGGGAGGCGTCTACATGGTCGTGAGAGTTATTAGTGACTTTGGCTGAGAAGTCTTAAGAGTGGGTCTCCTTCATTTGATGTCATGCGCTTCCTATGTGAGTTGCTTAGACAGTGAGCTTGAGGCTGTGATATGGTTGTGGTTTGCCTAGTGGGAGTTAAGTTAGTGAAACGCAACCTTGTGAAGTGAGGTCTTGGCGCAACAGGATGTGTTGTATGAAGTATGAGGATTAATGGAGTTCGCATGTGTGCGAATGAGGTTTGAGAGTTGAAGGCTTAGTGTAGCGGATGATCTAGATATCGTGATCGGGATCGTGGGTTGATTCATGGTCTTGTTCTTTTTTGGGAGATGGAAGTAGCTGTGAATTAGTATTCGTGTTGTGATCCATAAGTTGTGCCTGGGGGATGGGCTCTACCAGAGTCGGATGCTCAGAGAATTGAGTTCCTCGTTGATTTTCAGGATGGAGTTTGTTTACTCTACCATGTAAGTGTAAGAGTATGGGGTTGTGTTCCCCGTGAGATTGGCTTGGTAAATCAGGAATGTTTGTCCTTGCCGACAAAGGGGTTAATGTTGAGATGTAGAGTCTTTTCTGCAATGATTAACAGAGGATTGTTGACCGTTGTTTGTAGCTAATTTTGGGTGGTGTGGAGTGTGGTTGCACCTCTAGCTTTCGGTGGAATGGGAAGTTTATGGGAACCTTGCGGCTGGGTTATTCACACGGTAGGTTTTTGATAGACTTATGATTAGTTGGAGTTTGAGTTTTGTTTGAGGTTCGAGCTACTCGAAGTTCTTAAAAACAAGGAATGGTCGTCGACTGTAGCAAGTGTTGTGTTTTGAGTATAAACATATGTTCAGATTGTGGTCCCCGGAGTTTGGTAAGATATGAGTTAAGAAGGATTTGATGTTTTAGAAGTTTGGGTTGGTATAATTTATTGAGACTGACATGGTTGTTTGGTTTGAAATGAGAGACCGTGCCGAGTTCTGCATAAAAAGAAGTTGCTAAATGTAAAAGACAAGTCTTGGGCTCGAATAATCTACTATTGTGGGTTCAAGGGAACGATGGTTGAATTATGAGTTCGGGGTTAACATCGAATGAAGGTGATTATGTTTAACTTAGAGTTGATCTGTAGATTTAGAATCAGTGTCTTGAGGATGAGATATTGACTTGTGTAGTGGCGAGCTGTTACACGAAAAGTATAATTGAGTTTGAGTGGGTTAGTGGATACTTATGTTGATTTTGTAGCTAGTTGATTGTGTGGAGTCTTGTCTTGAATAATGAGGTAGAATTGTGGTTGACGATAAAGGATGGAATAGAGGACGAAGGTTCAGAGAAAAAACGTTCTTGTGTATTCCAGGTGGATTAAGAGAGTTTTTCTTTGGAAGTGGGTGTTTGTGCAATTGATCACGAATGAGCATCTTGTCAACTTTAGTGATGGTGTTGTCAGCATCAATAACATAACGATGTGGTACCAAGGTGGATGGTCGTCAGTTGTTCCTCAGAACTTGAGTAAAGTTTGTGTGTGAAACTTATGACTTCATGTGGTGTGGTGTTGCTAGGGTTGCAACAGAGATGGTTGATGGTTAATGAGGTGGTGTTGGGCTTAAAATTTAGTGCTGAATTTCGGGGACGAAATTCCTTTAAGGGGGGATGAGTTGTGAGACCTCGATCCGTTTTATTTTAGAAATGATTAAGTGTTGATGGGAGTAAGAATTAAAACTTGAGCTTGGTGATGTTTTGAGCTTGGATACGCATGAAAGGTATGTTAGAGGAAAAATATGAGGTTCTAATGGATGTTTAGACAAAAATATGTGAAAATTGTGTGAAGAAAAGTGGCATACCTTCGCTACTTTGGTCATAACGTTTTTTACAAAATACATTTTGGTATGAGATTTGAACCATTGGAAAGAAGACTTCTGGGGTCTCAGTTTGAGCACAAGAACGACCCTATTTGGAGTTCGGATGAAGGAGATATGCTCGTTTAAAGTCAGACTAAAAGTGCAGTCGCAGAATAGACCGATCGAGCGGTCCTGAGACCGCTCGAGCGGTCTGTGACGGGCAGAGGTTATAAATCTCGGTTTTTGGATTATTTTGTTCATTCTCTCTTCTGTCTTCTCTCTCTAATGCTTAGAAGTGATCTAGGATTTACCCTTTGGAGGTTCTTGGTGGGTTTCTATACTCGTTGGAGGCCAAGATCTCGTCGTTTCCTTACGCGAGCCACCGTGGGAGAGAGAGTAAGTGTTCGTTGAAAGTTCCCTCAAGGCATGCAAATTGAGTTTTGGTATATTGGAGCTCACTAGAGGTTCAATTCTTGATGATGGAATGTCCTTGAGGTAGGATCTAGACTCTCTCTTGTGGTTTGATTTTGATTTGTGTTGATATTTTGCCTTTAGATAAAACCCTAGCATGCTATATGTATAAAACTAAGATTTGAGTATGGGTATTTGGAGAAAATTGAGTTGTGTGAATCCTATGTGATATTTAAGATGTATGAAATTTATGGAGAACAAACATAATCGGAAAGTTTGGGTTTGTCACATTGAAGGGCTTTGTTGAGGATTGAAACTTTGAATTATCATCTGGAAAAGATAACTTGATAAATTATAAACTAATGTTAGTATTTTAACTAAATTTAAAGATTTGGAGCTATTAGATGAAACATGGTTTATGTGACCACCATTGTGAGAAGATTTTGGAATTTTTGAAGAAATGGGTAACCATGGTTTTAAAAGTTAAAAAAAAAATACACTCTTATGGCCTGAGGGAGACTAGAAGAATGACTTTTATTCTTTTTTTTAAAGGTTATTTTGTGTCCAAAATGGGGCAAAAGGTACTAAAAATCTTTTCACTGTTAAAAAATAAAATTTTTGGCTAGAAAAAGAATCAGGAGCACGACCGACCGATAGACCGCTCGAGCCGTCAATCGGGCGGTCTTTTGGCACTCTCGGTTCTTTGGTGCAGGTGAGAGACCGCTCGAGCGGTCTTCTCATAGATCTAGCGGTTTGGGCATTTTTTCAAAATTTTTGATGTTTTGCTTAAAGGTTTGAATCTTGGGTACCTTGGCCTAATCTCCTAAAATACTTATTTTTACATTGATGAAACCCTCAGTTGGGGCCCTTTGAAAGATTTTAAACTTGTTGTTTCTTTGGAAAAGAAAAAGAATAATAATAATGATAATAATAAACTAAACTCAGGCGAGTTTGGGTTATGAAGTGGCGTAGTTGTGGTGAGGCATTGGTAGAAAGACTAAACGGATTTTAAATTTATTTGTATATTCTTAAGATGGGTGCTTCCTTTTCAAATAATATGCATACTAATGAATTTAATCTTGTGTTGAGGCGTGATGACATTACTTAATAATCTGAGAATTATGAGAATTTGCATGTTGAAGTAATGATGCATGATGCATGAGATATGAAAGACATTTTGAAATACTCGAACGGAACGTGATCTTACAATAAAGGAACAAATTTTGAAATGTGAACCAACATGTGAAAATTTGAAATGTGGAATATGCATAATGAGGGGCTACGGTCCTATAGTGAAAGCCCGCGAAGGTTCATGCATAATGAAGGGCTGCGGTCCTGTAGTGAAAGTCCGCAAAGATTTACATTCAAAGATTAAATGTGAAAACTAAGCACTTGATTTTAATGAACCATATGGATTGATGTGAAATACCGAAAACTTGTGCAAGATGGGGACCACATGCCTACGGGTTGGCCCCCGAAATGTAGTGTTGTGTCGTGGTGAGTTATAGAGTTATCTATTACCCAATGGCTTCACGTAGCCTATTTGGGGAATAGGGAGGTGTTTCTATAAGCTGCGCCTAACGCCGGTTAATTATTGTGATACGATTTTTGTGATAAACCGGGTAATAAAAATGTGATTTGGTTTTTGTGAAAAATTGGGTATTGAGAATAAATGTGAAAGAAATGAATATGTGGAAAAAGGTTTCATGAATAAATAACTTGGCGTGCGTGAAAATAAATAACGAATTTATGGAACTTGTATTTTATTCCGATTGCATGCTTCGCACCTCACAAATCATGCTTAGCATAGAGTTAGTCTTTATCCTACGAGCTTCGGCTTATGTATGTGTATAAAATTATTTCAGGTTTCGATGATTCGAGATGATATCATGGCAGAGGATGCGTGTGGGGAAAAGGCTAAGAGGGAAGATTTAATATTTTCTTTGTATTTACATTATGATTGTACAGAAAGTGATGTGGATAATTGTAATAATATAAGTGCTGTAAATGAACTCTTGGAAGTTTAAAATTTTCTTTAGCCTTTGTGACACATATGTCATCATTAGAATAAAATATTTTATTTATGATTGCTTAAAGGAAAAAAAGTGTTGTTCATAAGAAAGTCATTGTTGATAGATTTCATGTGGGATAATTTGGGTTGTGTCCATGGGCTCCCGGGGTTCGGGACATTACAGCGTATATTTAATATTCGTTACTTTGATTCATTAGAGAGTGCGATCTTATATAGGTTTATATTCCCGGTGAGTTGGATAGCGGTATTATTTATATGACGAATATTAATTATTAACGTAATCCACGTCTCGAAAAATCGGAATTGATTATACCCCTTAAGGAATCTTATAAGTTTTGATTAGGCCAAACCTTACAGGTGGATTTGATTATCCGGTAGTTAAATAAGTTAAGTGGAAGAGCTTAAGGGATATCAAGATGCCAATTAAATTAAATTGTCAGTAATTAAATTTAATTAGCGGGTATCGAAAATCTTAACGTGAGGAGAAATGGTAAGTATTTAATAACAAGAGCTCAATGCAAAATGGTCTTGAGATTATGGATCAGAATGCAATTATAGTTTTTTAGTGGTGTGAACTATAATTTAATATTTTTTAAAAATTACAGAAATGCTGCTGATTTTTCATAATTACAGATATCGTTACGAGATTTGCTTAATTACGAAAACCGTTGATACGTGTTTGTGTTTCACTAGAAGTCTTACTCATAATTACTCTCTAGGTCCCTGCTGTAACCCTATAAATATGCAGGTAGGTTGAACAAGTTTCATAACTTGTTTTCTAAGACTAAAGCAGTCTAGGTTCTGCTAGTACGAGTTCTCAGAGGATTATAGCCCACACTATATCTAGGAATCGCATAAGGGAATACAATAGAAGATCTGACAAGAGCTTCAACTTGAATTCAAATCGTAGTTGAAGATTCAACCAGTAAAAAGGTGTTCTTCTAAATTAATTTCGGATGCATGAGTTTTATTTTTATCGTTCGTCATCAAAAGTTTTTATTTAGAACCCGTTTTGGCGTTTTCCCGTTTAGTTAATTTTTTAGATAATCGTTTGTAAAAATAAAGATCTTGGTAGTCTTGCCTCCAACAGACTTGGTTTTAGTGTTTCCTTGGTCTCCAAAAACCTCTTCCTTTTGGACCTTTCTTCTTTCTTCTTCCTCTTCTCTTGAACACTCTAAACTTTTTTTTTCTGGTTTCCCTCATATCTAGAGACCGAAAATGAAGGGAAGAAAGGGGTCAAGGGTGTGTTTAAATAAAAGAAGAGATAGTGGGGTTTAATGAGTGCTTGTAAGACCATTTTGAATTTTCTTGGATTATAATTGGTTGCATGGCTTGCCATTGTTCTTTTTAAGAAATTTGAAGTCAGATTTTTTAGATCATTAGGTGGGAATTCAGCTAGGGGCTGTTTGGGTGATTAATGTGCTTAATTTTTGCTTTAATTGCTTATTTAGTGGTGTTTTGGCATTACATTATCTAAGAAAGTATTTTTAAAATTAATTTGATGTATTTTTTTATATTTTTACTTACTAAAATGAATTATTTTAATGTTGTTATTATTATTATTATTATTATTATTATTATTATAGTTTATAAAATTTTTGACAATAATTAATTATTTAAATGTAGTCAATTAGGCTACTTTAAGCTAGTTTGACAAGATGTGACTTTTTGACTTAATTAGGTGTGTAAGAATTTTAATAATGATTTATTTACTTTTGTTAACATAAAATATTATGTTTTTATGAATGTTACTTGTTTGAATATTTTTGGGTCATAATGATACTTGATTTGTACATATTGTTTTTCTTAATTTGAGTTTAAAATATAAAAAGTAACTTTTTGGCACACACTCCTTAGTATAGCCGGCCACTATGGGTTATTTTGTTCATTTTGTTGCTATTTGGTCTTTTACTTCTTATTTTAATTTAAATCTTTAATTAATGGTGTCCATGTGTCAAATTTTGAATTTTTAAGACTTTTTGGTGTATTATGGGAAAAATGGTTATTTTACCCTTTTTATGAGTATTTTTTATTTTTAATTTAATATTTTATAATAGTTAATCAATTTAGGATGTTGGGAATTTTTTCTGGGTATTAGGATTTTGTCTCTTAAGTGTTAGGTCTTTAAGGGTTTTTTGAGTCGAATTAGGGTTTTTGATTGAACAAGGGTTCCTAACCTTTTGACGACCTAAGATCTTATGAGTTAACCGTCGCTAATACTAGAATTTGAACCGTGTCCTTACAAGGTTGCACCTTAATTTAGTAAAAGGTGGGACCTTTTAAGGGTGTCCATCTTTCAATATATATATATATATATATATATATATATATATATCTTGAGAACAATTGTCAAATTACAAATCAAATTTACATATAATCATACAAAACAATTACTTAAAGTCAAAGCATGAAATGACAAAATATTAGATATAGATTAGGTGTGAATAAAATATTGAAATAATATTATATTGAATTTGAGAATTTAAAAATACAATTTGGAAAACTTACAAAAATTGTGTAGAAGGTAGAAGGATGTTTATGGTAATGGGAGAAGATGGAGAATGAGAATAATGAAGTTCTGCCTCCACAACGGGGGAAGGCTCCCTTTATATAGGCCAACATGGATTGAAATGAAACGTACACTACATTGAAATTGAAATGAAATGCATATTAAGTAATTATTAGAATTGCTGTGAACTTTTGACTTTGGCAAAGAATCTTTGTCAATGGAGTCACTGTGGAAGCACGAGTGATTACAATTAGATTTGAGAGGCTTGTCGTTGTTGAAGAATTCTGGATTGCTTCTAAAAAAGTAATATTCTCTTGGGAAGCAGCCGCATTAGCAACGTCTACTTATCATAACTTTTGCTTTTGCATGTGTCCTTATGCATTCATTTGGTGAATCTAATGATGACATTGTGAAAATTATAAGAATGCTGATTCAAAATTGATCCCAAAACAATCATCTTCATTGCTTGGGCTAAGACTATTATTACTAATGGGAGAAAGCATTTCTCCGAGTAAATCATCGTCTTCTAAGTGTTTGGATATTTCTTTGAGGATGGCTCTTTTGAGGTTAGGTTTTGAAATTTGTGAATGTTGAGAAAGAATCTTGGTTTTGATAAAAGACAAGTTGACATTACAAAACTCAGCTGGGAAAGAGACTAAAGTTTTTGTGGAATGTTCAAGTTGAGATTGAGAAGGTTGTTGGACTTTTGAGAAATAGAAAGATTTGATGGGAAATGTTTTGGAATAATATTTCTGAAGATAGTCGGGATAATATTCTTTTATAATTTCAAATTTATCTCACCATTTGGAAGCATATTGACAGCAAAGATAAGAAATCTTAGCTGGTAAAATAAGCATAATTGTAATATCTCGGAAGAATACACACACACACACACACACATATATATATATATATATATAATTAAAATAATAAATAATTATTGTAATAAATAATAAATAATTATAATAATAATTACACTAATGATTTTTCAGTTATAACCGTTACGTACATAAGTATACAACTTAATTAAAAATTTATTATGAAAATAATGGTATTTAATTATAATTAGTTAATAATAATAAGTATATATATATATAATAATAATAATAATAATAATAATATTCTAAATACAAACTTAATGATGTTAATAATATAAATGAATAACGGTGGCTTTAAAACCCATTTATTTGCATTAATTCTACTCTCCCATAAACATAACCCAGAATATTACCCAGAATATACCAACTAAGCTTTGTGGGTCCCACAGCAATTCAGTAATTTCTGAGAGCAAATACTGACTTTTCTCCTTTCTATCTTTTCTCTCTTGAAGCATTCAGCGAATCTTTCCCTAAAATTGGTATTTGCAGGTTATTTCTTCCTTAATTATTTTTTTATTACAAATTGAAAATTAATAATTGAAAATTATTTTTTTATTGCAAATTGAAAATTAATAATTTAACAAAGATTTTTTTTTGGATCGGAAGTACAGGGGTAGTAGGGATGGGAGGAAAGGGAAGGGAGGGTTCAGTTTTCTCAGATGTTTTTTTTTCGATTTTTTAGCTTGTATTTGGATAAAAATGCCTATTACCTATTTTTTTGTTTATTATGAATTTTTTTTATATTTTTTACTTTTCTACTCCTTTGTGATGATAGGATTCAAAAAAATATGTCCGTTAGTGTCATGTCCCAAAATCCAGGGTCACGTGAAAAATCTATCAAACACCAGTTTTATGAAAATAAGTTTTCATACATTTAAATTCACCTGTTGAAATCAGAAGAATAATCAACATGCATCTCTCATATACAGTAAATATCAGGTTCAACATGCATAAATATATCACCCAAAGACGTACAAAACATGCCTTCAACAGGCATACAAAAAGAAAAACTAAAAAGGTCTTCCACCACCACAAGTATGACTAGATCATCTCCTCATGATCATCAACCTCCAAACCTGAAAATAGTTTTACAACAAAATCTCACATCGTAAGTCAAAACCCAATAGAAACAGACTATAAAGCTGTAAAACATGATATACAATCATATAATGGGAACAAACTCAACCACAAGCCAAAAAGGTTTTACATCATAAAACTCTAAGTTTCCCCATAAACCTCTAAAACAGTTTTTCCTCCACAATCAAGCATCTATACAATGCAAAATAACGTTTTACAGTTGAAGAAAAATAGTAACCAAAATGTTATTTTTCCACTCGAATCACACACCGAGGAAAGATAAAATGAATCCTATGTACCGACTCCGTCACAAGGGAATAGAGGAAATAACTATAGACTCCTGCCCCTTACCCAATCCCTATACATCATAGGACCGGTTAGGTAATGGCGGGTACTATACGGAGCACCATAATGTCAAAGCTAACTTTACGGGCTAACACCGAAGGAAAAGAGCGCCTACCACCTTCTTTACTGGAACTACCCCGAAGGATAAAGGTACCTACACTGCGCACGTTTTCGGACTTCCACCGAGGGCAATTCGTGCCAAATACCCGTTATCCAGGTACATTTAGAGAATCATTTCACAAAAATCATACCGTAGCTCAACTACGAAAATATTTTCATAAAATACATTATACATGTATTTTGATCCATCCATCAACATGGAGATCAAATAAAAACATTTCAAAATATTTTTTTCTGTTTTCAACAAAACGTTTTAAAAATGAGACTCAACCCCAAGGGTTAGCTCCAAACCTCCAAAATACTAAGTGTTGAGGCTTTTATTAAAAACCACCATTTTTCACAAAATCACCATTTTCAAAACCACCTTTTGAAAACTATACATTCACATGTCATATACGGTAACAAACCAAGAAAAGAAAAAAAAATATGCTTTTTACCCATAAAACAAGGTTTAAACACAAATATGACATTTCGTGTATTTTCTACCCGGTGAAAACACATATAATTACATAAAACACCCTTATACAACAGTAGGCTCTAGAATCCTACCTCGGTGAGTCGAAACTCAAAGCCTCAAAATTCGAACCATGTCGGAAAAAGAATCTGATCGGTAAAACACGAAGTTAGCAGCGTGAATAGCAGGGAACCACAAGATAATCGTCGAAAACTAGGCTCGGTCAACACAAAATTGTAGAGAAAAGGCAGAGTGAATGGAAGAAATAAGCTTTCTCCAAGCATTCCAGGCACTGGAATATATATAGGCCAGTCAAAAACCACAGTTCAGTCGACTGAAGAGGCCACTTCGATCGACTAAAGGAGTTCTAAAACTCCAGATCTCTCCAAACCGCCACAGTTCAATCGACCGAACCCCCTAGTTCAGTCGACCGAACTGGAAAAACTAGGTTCAGTCGACTGGGCCAACCCCTCCAATCGATCGAACCTCAGGGCAGAAGCGTACTATTTTGGATCTCCATTTAACAGCCCAAAAACCATCCTAACAAGCCTAAACAAGGTCCGAGAAAGCGTAAAATACATATACACAAGCTGTTCTACAACTTTAAAACATAAACCATGCATCGAGACTATTCATATACTGAAATAAACACGTCACGTATATAAATAATTCAAAATAACAAGGTTTTGAGTCTCACAACTCTCCCCCCTTAAGGAATTTTGCCCTTAAAATTCTCTACAAGGTCACCAGGTAAATAGGTCTGGGTATCTAGCACGCATCCTAGACTTAAGCTCCCAAGTCGCTTTCTCAATCCCGTGATGAATACACTGAACTTTGACATAAGCAATCGATCTCCCCCGTAACACTTGCTCCTTCGTATCTAGGATCTTCACTAGATGCTCCTCATACGTGATATCCTCATCAACCCGTAGCTCAGCCTAATCTAGCACATGCGAAGGATCAGGCTCGTACCTTCGAAGCATCGAAACGTGAAAGACATTATGCACAGATGCTAACTGAGGCGGTAAGGCCAGACGGTATTCTACCACCCCAATCCTCTCCAGGATCTCGAAGGGTCCAATAAAACGTGGTGATAGCTTTCCGCGATGGCCAAATCTCATCAACCCTCTACGTGTCGAGACCTTCAAAAACACGTGATCCCCTACTGCAAACTCTAACGGCCTCCTCCTCTGATCTGCATAACTCTTCTGGCGGCTCTGAGTTGTCACCATATGCTGACAAATCACGATAATTTGCTCCGTAGTCTCTCGTACTAAATCGGGTCCCAAAATAATGGTCTCACCCACCTTTGTCTAACACATCGGCGATCTACACGGCCTACCATATAGAGCCTCATACGGTGCCATCTCAATACTGGACTGATAGATGTTGTTGTATACAAACTCTGTCAATGATAGATGATCCTCCTAAGAACCCTGAAAATCAAGCACACAAGCTCTCAACATGTCCTCCAAAATCTGGATGGTCCTCTCAGACTGACCGTCG
>JAULJZ010019369.1:0-15824 GCA_032270985.1 Heliamphora pulchella
GGAGGGGGAGGATGATTTTTTCGGAACAAGTTTTGAAAAAAAAAATACATAATATATTCAATTTGTGGTTTTCTTGAAACTTTAGTTTCAATTTTTCAAATAATCAAAGTAATAATACTTATTTTTAATCCAACGTACTTAAATGGCCAAGGCCACATCATTTGTTCTGAAACATTGTAAATTAACTAAAATTTTAAAATAATAATTTAAAATAAATTTGTTCAAAAAACCTGTGCTAAACAAAACCCAATCATACCCGGATTCTACCTTTAGCACCCCAATCCCACTCTCGAAGAATGAGAGACAGGTCAATGACATGGAGTAAATGCAACCATGCATTCGTGATTCAAGCAACTTCTGCCAAGACCCCGGAGAACATATAACCAAGACTTGAACCATCCTCTTCAAACGAGGTTAACTCTTCAAGCACCATCATTCTGTGTTATCAAACTCATTAAACCTTTCCTTTTACGGAAACACTTCCAGCTCATATTAGCACGCACGGAATTTATCCATTATATAATATATATACATATATATATATATATATGGAGAAAGTAAACTATGAAGTACGTGTTTGGGATGTCTAAAAAGCTTGGCTTTTAAGAGGGGTTCAGCTTTTTCAGAAAAAAAAAATGAATAAAAAAAGTTAGATTATTTTGGGATAACTTTTTTATAGTAGCTTTTTTACTTTTTTGTTTTTTAATAAAATGTCTAAAATGCACTTACTTTTAACTTTTAAATTGTAATGCTTGGAATATTGGGACGGTTTTTTTGTTTTTGTTTTTGTGAGTATGGTTAACTTTTTTAAGTAAATGTATTATAATAATTTTATTTGAAAAAAGGCTAAGGTATTTGGAATATGTATTGACTTTTTTCTTAGATTAAGAGATGAAAAAAAGTTGAATTTTTTTTTTTTTGAAACCAAACAATGCAGCTTAAAAGCCAGATTTTTTTGCAAAAAAAAAAGAGCTTAAAAGCTATCCCAAACAAGCCCTAAGTCATGCTTTGTGTGCTCAGATACCTACGAGATTGTCGAGAAAACTGCTATCTGCATTCTTGGCTACTAAAGTCCTACATGTGCACAAAAATTTCGCTGGATGACAGCGATGTTGGTCATGATTGCACAACTTTCTACGTTGTATCTGCTTTCTAATCATGAAAACCTAGGTAGTAGTTATTTAACAAGAAATTGGCTCATAAGAAGCAAAATACTAATGTCATGGTTCAAAGAGAAGACCAAATTGTGTCTTGCATCCCCATTGGTGTGTCATGTCTAGGAGGGTCGAGAAAAGTATGAATCATTTATTCTTACAATTATGAATCATTTATTCTTACAATTGTTGGTAGCATTATCCTTGTGGTGAAGAGCTTTGCAATTAGCATGAATTGAATGGGTACACCATGTTGTGAATATATGTTGTGTATTGACTTTTAAGGGCTTTCGGTTTATATGACAGAGCAAGACCCTTTGGAAAAGTAATGGTATTCAGTTTTGTTGGAATTTTGGCTTGCAATGAATGCAAGAGTTATTTAGGAGTAAAGTGAGGATATTCAGAGTATTTGGGAAAGGATCTTATCAAGCTTCCTGTTGGGTGTCGGTGTCTCTTTTAATGTGATACCGTTATTCCTAATTGTTAGAGATTGGAAAGCCATTTGTGCAGTTTAATAAGTCTTGTATTCTCTTTTCCCATTTTGTTTTCTTTTTTGTTGGACATTTTATCCTCTTGTGATGATTTGTTTCTTTAATAAATTTCTTTTTTTTTTTGTTGATCAAACAAAAAAGAAAAATAAATTCAAATTCCAAGAATCATCTAATTAATGTCAACTAGATTTTCTCCAACTTCCGGCCACAAAATTAAGAAAAAGGCTGAAGTGATCACAGGCATCTGGTCAATAGAAAGCTCATGTTCCCAAAAACCTTCAGAGTACTCCTTTCTGCAGCATTTAAAAATGTTTATATATGTACGTACATGCTTATGTGTAATATGTAAAAGAAAGGGAAAAAAACAGCCAAACACCAAATGTGACCAAGGACCTTAAAAGCTCATACTCTAAGAAAGACCACTTTATTTGCAACTACACAAACTTTTTTGATGTAATGACAAGTCTTTCCATAAATCTAAAGAACGAGTAATAGTAAACAAATATTAGTATTTTTCACTGGACGTAAACCGCAACAAAAAGGACCAAAAGACAATCAGCAAAGAATAATTACTAAAGAAGTACAAAACCATATACCAAGTTAGGCCTTCTTATTAAAGGCAAAATGACATCATTTTCAAGTACTTAGGTGATGCATGAGATGGGACAATAACCACGAAGGCTACTTTTGGCATGTAAAAAGCAAGATTGGAAAATAAAGAGTATAGGAGTTTTCCATGTCGCTGAAATTCAGAAAGGAGAGACTATAAATATATTACAGTGTTAGGATCAAGCGCTGACCATCTCACCAAAACTCGCAGATGGTGGTAAAGGCGCAACTTTATTTTCTTATACTCATGACAACGCAAAACCCCGCGTCTACACGTGCTGCGGGTAGACCTAAGGGGATTAGCAGTGCACACGTGGCGCACCGGCAAGATGAGCTGTCAAGCACCGATAACACGTGGAGGGAAACCTCCCCCACATACTAGTAAGTCCCTCAAGGGAGATTCTGGCCCCCACAAATCCAACATATAGTACCCTCAGCACGTCCAATAGGCATTTATTAGCAGCCATTTGCTCAATGTCCATGTGAATAGGGAGTGGGAGTGTTTCACTCCATACTTTTTTAGCCATTGCCAGTAAATATCGGGGGTATTGGCATTGGAGGAAGTAAAAATCGAAGCATTAGCCCAACTAGGCCTGGCCCAATCCAAACCACGATAGGGATTAGAAGCAAAAGAAACGTAGTCAAACGCGTTACATGGTCTTGGGTAAAATTCAACCCCAAAAGCTAGCAATTAAGATGATAGTGTCTTCACACTCAAATATTGTATATTACTTCTATACTCAGGCGATGTGAGACTTCGTGTCACACCCTCCCTCATACACAGCGTACACACTCGATAGCATCTACCGCGTGCAGACCAAGAACACTCACCCTACCCATCCCTAGTACTCCAGCTCTGATACCATGTTATACGATCTTAAGTAGAACTTACCTCCAAAAGCTAGCTATTGAGACAAGGGTGCCCTCACGCTTACTGCACATTACTTTTATATTTAGACGATGTGCGACTTCACTTCACAAAACTAAGGTTATGAAAAGACTGACCGAGGAGAACTACCCAATCAGAATAGTTGCATTGGGAAAAAGAACTCTCCAAGGAGAGAACCTATTTGGCATAACAGAGTCTGAGATGTAGAGGGATTCTAAACAAAGAAGGAGACTCACTTTATAGAAAGGGAAGTAAATGATGTAACCAGAGAGATGCAATCTCATATTCATATTTCCCTCTCTATCAAAACCTTCAAGAAGTTCTAAATATTACCTTCTCTGCCAAAGTAATAACAGTGTTCTGTTTTGCAGCATATGCAGGTCCAGAAGATAGCCCAAGTCTAATTCTGTTCGGTTAGACGTGCTTGGTGTTCGGTTCGCGATCTTTTGAGTCAAGGTTCAACAGAAGTTGGTTGTGCAATTTTCTACCCACGCGGACATATATTTCAAAGCAGAAGCTTTACATTGAACCCCCAAAAATACAAAGGAATAAATAACTATAAACACAGTATTTAAAAAGATTCTCCTCAGCACTGTGCTAACTACTGAACACGAAAGCATAAAATTATCATGAGATAGCGTAAAGTTATGAATGGATATAACAGAGAAGATTACTGCAAACGAAAACAACCTGATTGATGCAGTAGACATCAGCACATCATTTTTCTCCAAAAGAACTGTGTAAAATCCATTACAATTTAGTCGCGCAAATTGTGATCTGCTAAAAAATCAAGGATTAGTTGATGCAGTAAAATTTAACTGTAACCACATTAAAATAGTCTCGAATGTAAAGAAAGGAGAAAAGGTTCCAAGGTCCAGGCATTGATTTAGTGAAGAAATTAACTTCAAAATTCTTAAGGTTTTATACAACTCCAAAAATCTCAAAAGAGTCTAGAAACAGAATAAAACTATATTAAGACCAAACTACCCTACTGGAGATACGAATGAGATAATATGTGCAAAAATATGTTTGCTAAGCTTATCTTCTCACGTTACAACTTCAAAAGTTGAGGACATCAGAAGCTTTGTTTGCTTGGCAGTGCATATTTTACAAGTGTATATTTGGAAACGACTAGCAAGAATTGCATGGTTAATGCCATCGTTGCAAAATAAAACATGTGGTTTGATCGAATTTCTACTCTCTTATTATTAAAGTGAAAACAAACAAATTATTTAGTCAATCAAGAATTTAAAGGAAAGTACATTCATTTGGGGAGTTCCAAAATAAGACATACATCATTTGGGAAGATCAAGATGCTTCCCATAATGGGGATTTAAAAAGCACCTCCATGCCCATTCCTTCAAACGAGCTTCCTAAGGACTTCAATGAAATACTACTTTCATAAAATATCACCACAATAACAGATTTAACTGACAGACTGGAATGGGAAAAAAGGATTTTTATACTTGACCTCAATTGATTGGGACATAAGGTTTAGTTTGCTTCGGTTTGGTTACCACCAAATATCAGATTATAAATCCACACAGGTCCTACATCATAAGGACTTCAACCCTCTTTGAAAACAATGCCAAAAATATATGGCATAAGATTACTTTTGAATGCAATGCTATAATATATGCTTATCAATGTGCAATTCTATCTACATGGCTAATTTTAGTTGGTTTTTAATCTATTCATGAAAGTACTATGATATTTGGATTCCATTGCAAAGTCTCAACGTTTTTATTAGTTGACTTCCCAATTTTCTACGTGTAGATTCAAAACATTAAGCCAAATCGTAACCACACTTGCATAAACTTCAATGAGACCGGAAATACCCCCCCGAAAAAAAAAAGAAAGGAAGAAGAGAAACAAAAACAAAACAGTTACTAAAATAAAAGGAAAGGATAGGAATCATGAGTTATGCTCGACCTAACAAATTCAATACTATGATAATTCATCAAAAAGAAGAAAGAACTCACCCCCAGTTGTACAATACATGGGGTATCATGTCAATGCCTGTCCTTGAATCCACCATGGAGACAAAGCATTCCTCCATAATTGTAAGAGCAACAGCCAGCTTTGAGTTGCATTCTGCCTTTAAAGCAACAAATCTTTGAGCAGAATGAACTCTTTGGTCACCATGAATGCATCTCAAAAGTGTCCAAGAGAAGCCATCAGAGAGAGTATTTAAAAACCCAATACGGGAATGTAGCCCCAAGTAAACCTGCATGCAACAGTGAATTATGTTGGTTAACCTGCTGTATTGCAACAGTGAATTATGTTTGCTTTTTTAAACTTCAAGCAAAATAAGCAAAAAGTTCATTTGGTTAAAAAGTGGTTTTAAGCCAAATATGCATAAATAAGAAATCACAAATTGTGATTTGCCAGTTAACTTTTTGGTGATGACTTTAAGCAAAAAGGCTAAAAGCTGGCAAAGCCAGAACCAAATGAAGCCAAAAAGTTCAGTGATCCTATTGGGAACCAAATTTAAGTCTAAATTCTAAAACGTCTAACCTATAGTCAAAAAACCAAACAACCTATGATGAAGATTAAACACTAAAACCAAATCAAATTAAGTTTTTGTCCCAATCAATTGGGGTCGGTTACTATTGGAACAAACGGCGACTGGAGAAGTCGATGACAGAGGTGAGCGATGGCTCTGGTAGGGCCAACGATTCGACTGGAGCAAGCGGCGAGGATGAGGGCAGCGGCGGATTAGGGTTCCAAGATGATGGCGGCGACAGCTTAGGGTTCCAGGAGAAGGCTGGGAGGAGGGCGCTGCTGGTATGTCGGCGAACAGTGGCAAGGATGTCGTCGGCGGCGAGGAAGGGGTGTCGGCGGCGGCACTTTGTTTGACTCTATTTAGGGTTTGGCTCTGTTTAGGATTTTCGGTGAGGAAGGCTTAAATAGAGGTTTTTTTTTTTTTTTGAAAAACAGAAAAGAATTTGGCTCTAATACCAAAAAGAATAAAGAATAATGTAATTTTGGCTTACCTACAATGAAGAAGAACTATCTATTTATAATAATAGAGTGAATTTACAAAAAGAATGAGAATCAACAAAATAGGAAAGAAATAAAACGAAGGAAACCACAATAAAGATACGAAATCCTAATATCATAAAATATACTATTTCTAATGGTTATATGAATC
Source organism: Heliamphora pulchella (assembly GCA_032270985.1). NCBI lineage: Eukaryota > Viridiplantae > Streptophyta > Magnoliopsida > Ericales > Sarraceniaceae > Heliamphora > Heliamphora pulchella. The sequence continues at coordinate 6,298 of JAULJZ010019369.1, forward strand.
TTTTACGCCGTTTTACTCTGTTAAGGGACATATCTTCAGTTAATTTCAATGAGTTCATTTTTTTTTTTAACACAGCATCTCATGTCAATTTAGGTATACCCTTCCCCCTAATATTTTCATTACTCATGATCTTGTTAATTTTTCTTAATATTGTATCAACTGGTCTACGTTGTATGTATTAATTTAGGTATACCCTTCCCCCTAATATTTCCATTACTCATGATCTTGTTAATTTTTCTTAATATTGTATCAACTGGTCTACGTTGTATGTATTCATATAACTTTTTTCTCTCAACTTGTCCTCAATTGGTGCGACCTCTACCATTCCACAAACCATTTCATTCCTAATTGTATCTTTTCTAGTCTTGCCATATATCCACAACAATTTTTACTTCTCAATGAATTTACCACTCATTCCTCTTTCAGCGACAAAATGTCAATCTTGTATCAAAGATGTATGTCCCTGATAAATGTATTAGAGAGAATACCATGTATTAGAGATGTCTCATGATCAGTTCCTATCTTCACAAGTATTTGGACCCACCCAATGACCAAAAAGAGTATAAGATGGAAATACTATAACTATGAATGATGTATTTGCATGATTGTTAATGTGGCCTCACATACTTCCATATTTTTTTGGTTTATTTTTCGTTTGTTTTTATGTTTGGGGGCCGGAAACAAAATCTTATACGGCCTGTCTCCAAGCTCTGTCTGCTGGCAGATTTCACTATTTACGAGCAACTTCATGGCCTCTAAACTGAAACACGCAATGGAATACATAGAAGTTCAACTTTAAAAAAGTGTTGGATAACTCCAAACAACTCCAAAATCAACTTATTGGGCCCAAGATAAAAGGCCATAGTTGCAGAATAAGGAGGCTCCTATATGATTTTCATCTTCAATGACAACTCTCAAGGTCCCTGCTTATGGATGCTGGACGGGAGGCTGATCAACTGATAAATCATCTGCAGCAGTAGAACGAATGTTGCTTGTGAAACTATTTTCTATGAACAAGAGTCCAGAGATGGCCATGATACTATAATTTCAATGCTGAGACTCCACAACGTTCACTACAGGGACAGTATATCTATTTTGTGTGGCTCCGAGTTCTTATTCTGCTCTAGGTAAAAGCAAGTGCCAATCGATCCTGTAACCCATTTATATTGTATGGTTCCAGGGGCATAGGTAGTAGAGGATTTACAGGTTAAACTGAACATAAACAATCATGCATCTCATAGAGTTTCAACCTAATTGTACAAACAGAATGACATCGTGAACCATAAATATGGTGTCCCTTATCAAAGCGTGTGCAATTGCATAACCAGGGCATCATTTTGGAGAAAGAATTAGTATGTAACTCTGAAAAGCAATCTTAGAGCACATAAGATTATTTAACAGATCAAACCATCATAGAACAGCCTCAAAGCCGGTGTGGAAGTATGCCAACTAGGCAACTACAATAAAGCAAATACATGTTCTGTGAGACTTGATTATTTTTCTTTTTCTTTGCATTTTCCCCTATTTTCTTGACACGTGACACTTTAAATTAGTTAATACTTCTCATTTCTGGTCTTGTATATAAAAGCTCTGATATGACTTAGCCTAACATCTTTCAACAAATTTATCAAAATTTTCCAAACACCAACCCCAATTAAAGGAAATTGACATAAAAGCTAACATACAAAAGAAAACAATAAAGAAATACACATTTTATACTCTTAGGCAACTGTTAAGACATTTTCTTATCTACTTTAAATGTCTCTTCTATAATTTTTATGTAAAAACAACATGAAACAATCAAATTTTGATGTCTATTAAGTGCATTCAACGACCTATATATAAAATAGATTCTGTTTCTAAATGCCACATACTAATCAACTGAAGTTTCGAAAAGAAAAAATGTAATTTACCTCTTGACAGCTTTCACTGCAAAACCAGGTATCAGAAGCCACTTCTCCACATGTACCCTTCTCTTTCAGGCATGCCTCATGGTCTGTTCCCATCCATCACAACAATCAGTAGTAAGAGTCCAAATTCGGAGGAAAAAGAATTATGGGAAAAACATGTACTAAAAAAAACAATACATTCAAACTCTCTTAATCCAGAGTAGTTTCATTAGCATTTAACAGTAATAGAAGAAACAATTGACAATAGATATTGCAAGTTCTTATTAGTTGATTGCTAAGTGAAAAGGAGAAAGGAGAAAGGAGAAAGGAGAAAGAAGATGAGAAAAAAAAATGTTCATTCTGTTTGCATGAATCAAAATTGAGATATAACTAAATATAATAAACAATAAAAATCAATATTGGTCAGGTTCACTTAATATACACACATTTAGATAAGAAAGTTACACATATGCTCGCATTGTGAACGCTCAAAAGTTTTAAAAACCCATATTCCACCACAATGATCAGACAAGATATTGTGATCATTCAAAAGTTCTTCACAAACAAGGCCAAGGAATATGATTATGAAATCTTGCTTTGTTAGTTATCAACTCCAACTGACATATTAAAAAGTTCCATGTAACACGTCATTTGTTAAAACTAGTAATCAAATTTCCAATTCCACTTTTAACTATTCAACTCCAAATTCCAGTATGACTGGTTCATCCTATTAAATATTTGGAAGATATCTACAGGTATTAATAAATATTTCCATTTCGATCTAGGAGAAGAGAGTTACATGTTTGCTCGCATTGTGAACACTTCAATGCACCAAGGGATTTCAAAGGCTCTCTATGACCATCAGCACCACCACCACAAATATGACAAGTGCAATACGGGCAATACCAACTGCCTTCAGGAAGCTCCTGAAGGAACGAAGCAAGATCAGATTAGTTGAAATTAAATATCCAGGACAACCTTAAACTCTGCAAGAATGACAGTAAAAATGAATCCCAGATAATCATACAAAATGACTTAAACTCATTATATATAAGAAGATGAAACTGTAGGACTATCATGCCGTAATGTAACATATCTACACGATAGAAGGGAGAAAAGGGAGGAAAGGAAGTATAATCTACAAAGCTATTTCGTTGGTCGATAGAACACGCAGATGCATAAATCTTCAAGCGGGGGCAGGGAAGGGGCGGGGCGAGGCGGGGGATGATAATTTTGATTCAATTCCACACAGAAGCACCAGAATAGTAATTATTAGGCCAATCAGTTCGATGCAGAATGCAAAAACAGCGTGCACTTTTGAAACAACAGATAAAAACAAAAACAACACCAAATGCTACGAGTACAAAATATTGCCATGGATGTACTCATACATAAGGCATTTCTGAGTCATAAAATGAAATAGATCGCGAAACAGTGTGAGAATAAGAATTTTATTCAGCAAAAGTCTATAAACCCAAATGCACTGCAACTACATAGAAACTGGAATTAAATGGATGTGAAAGACTTGAAATACTAGACCAAAAGATTAACCCATTTCACAAAGAAATCTCTAATTAAACCTCATATTCTGGTAAAACGCTGATCCAATTCATCGTCATATACAACCAATTCCTCTATCATCACCAAAAGATGAGTGTGGTGGAGAGTTTAGGTAAGAATATATATATAGGTCTTTCTAGGGCTACACAATGACATGACCTATTCTATTGAAATTACTATGTTGTCATCCTTGCTTCCTCCATTTTCTTTCTTTTTTTATTCTTTAAAAATTGTTTCCCTATGTGGGCCTTTGGGGGTGAAAATGGAAATCACTTCACATTTTGAAATACTGTACTAAAATTTATGAGAATCCATGTGTATTCCTATACCCCACATCTCATTGCCTGAGACCTGAAAGAGATCAAAAGCATGTTCCTGAAATTTCTCAAAATTATATTCAGATTACAAAAATCCAGGAAATATAAAGCATGCACCCTATGATATCCACGATACATTAGCATCCTAAACATACCTAATGTGGATAAGGTTACTTCCTAAATTATGCATACTTGAAATAGTTATCATGGAATAAATGAAAACATAATAATGGAATGAAAATTCTTGAAATTCTTATTAGTCAATAATGTAGACAACATATATCCAATCCTTTTATAACAATATTACTAGTCTCTTGCTTTTTCAGTCCAATGATCTAGGACTCAAGGCTACACAATGCAGTAATCCTTTCCACTGCTCATATCACTCCAACCCAGATGACTGCAGGACTCAATTTCGTGCCATAGGTATGATTACCAAGAGGCTTTACTAGCTAGGCTAACTAGCACTTCAGCTCAACTAAAGTAACAAGCATGTTAATTGGTCTCCAACTATGAAGCATAGGCACTCCGGAAATGGTGCCGTACACGCACTGGGTATGCACTGGGTATGGGTACGACGCCAATATGGCACCGGTATGTACCGGGTACTCCAAGAAAGTATCAGGTGCTTTTTGAATTGTTGGATACGGCATCGGTACGTTTTGGTACGGCATCATTACGTTTTGGATACGGCGGTGGTACGTTTTAGATACGTAAATGGATATGTTTAGACTTATATGAAACTTAAAAATTAAAAGAGTGCTCGAGTAAAATATGTTATCTCTTTTGATATAAAAATAAATTTGAGTATTGAAAAACATAATTTAGATTCTTTAATTTAATAAAAATGTTAAAATTTTAAAATTTTAAATTTGTATATGAAAATACATCATTTGATACTCTCTCTTAGGGTTTGCAATAGCAAAAAATAACTTTTAACCAATAAGATTGCCATAACAATTCCCAACTAGGAATTGCCAAATACGTAGCCTTCAAACAATAATGCTAATATGATTTAACATTTTTTTTTTCTAATAAGCTAAATAATTTTGTTTTTAGAATATATGTAATGCAATACTTAAAGGCAAAAAAAATTAATATAATTACCGTCGTACCACAATTATACCCGTACCCTATGTTTTTAGATTCCATCATACCGGCGTACTCGTACCCGTACCACATACCTGCACCCGTCCTTCATAGGTCTCCAATACACATGGCATGATGACCATATCATCTCAAATGGGTTTTGCTCATTTTATATTCAATTGACTCCATTTCTAACTTCTTTCCAATAGATGTAACACCACGCCTCCATTTCAACGTTCTCATTCATCTAAGTTTCTCAACATGGTTTTGCTTAACCACCCAATATTATATGTTATGCACCAACGTAGGTCTTATATGAGTCCTATAAACTTTTCCTTTCAACTTGGTAAGATTCTTACACTCTTGGTGCATTCCCTCATTTCATTCATCCCGAGGTTGCATGCTCCTCAATATCTCCATCTTTATGAATAATTGATCCAATATGCCTAAAATGGTCACTCAAGCATATATTGCCTATGAAGTCTTACATTTTCTTGTTTTATTAGATTTGCACTCCATATATTTTGTAGAAGTCCTACTTAACCTTAATCATTGGTGCTCAACAAGTGTCGAGATCCACATAGATGGAACTCTTGAATTCACTCTTTAACTACAGGAAGCCCTAGCAAAACGGCCAACTAAGACCAATTATTCATTCATTCTCTCGACTTTCTAGGCTTAACTTAAGGCAAAGAGTTTTATCTATAAAAACAAGTAATTAAAAAAACATATGGTAAAAATTATATAAACCCGATTTAGCTTTCCACAGCTTTCTTAGCTTCAGTTTTGACTACTTTTATCTTTCAAAATTTCTGTTATTTCTACATGTATAGTAAGTTTTGAGACGACACTTTTTATTTTTTAAACCTCTTCATTCTACTACTATGTTTCTTTATATGGTGGCGCACTTCTTTTAGGTTCTAAAAATCTCTTTTGCTACTTTTTTTAAAATACAATTCACCATCTGACACATATAGAATTAGTTCCTCCATTGAAGTGTTACTTTCCTTCTACTTTTCGCTACTCGCTAATGTAAATAATTTTCAAAAATAGCAATTATTATAATGGCATCTGTGTGTTGATTCATCACCATTTTTTTCTTTTTTTTGAACACAAAGGCAAGGACAATAGTAGAGGGTAAAGGTATTTAGCATTATGACTAGTTTTATAAGTTTGAAACACCAAAAATAATTAAAGAGAAAGGGAACGGTACAAAATGAACATGATGAGAAAGCCTTCAATCGTATCAAACAATGACAACACAAAATAACGCACAGAAAACCAAACAAATGGCTTCCTCTAAGGCTGCTCAAGGTGGCTACAAATAGACCAAGAAAAGGTGCTAAGTCATTGCAACTCTCCACAAAATGTTAGCAAGAAATCATTGCGCGTACACTCTCCTTTAATCCATGATTATCATTGCCACAACCTTATTACATGACCCATCATTCATCCTATCACACGTCTTTCAAATTACAAAACACAAGATGCAACTTGCTCATAGAAGAAAGGAAATAAAAATCTATGGTTTGATGCCTTGAAATGGCAAGTTGATAAAAACAACTAATAAACTACTCTATTGATCTTTGTAAAATCCAAGTAACTGTAACCTAAAAATTATTACCTTAAGGGTTTCATTTCATTATAATTATCATATATTGCAACGAAAGAATAGATTATTTTGACTCTTTTAAGGATCTATGCTACAACAAAGTACAACCAGGGTGGCTTTCTCAGTATGGAATTTGATGCCATATAATGCTTGTGGTAGTTAGGATTCTATGATAATTGTTAAAAAGCTTGATATACATTTTACAGCATTTCCTAACCGCATAAACATTTGGAGCAATTGGTGATCTATCATGTGTTAAAGCCTTAGTTATTAGAGGTACCAACTTTAACTCCATAATTTGTTTGATCCCCCAGTATCAAGGAATAAGGTTTCCATTTGTTTCCATCGAAAGGCCAAAACATTTCCGTTTCTTAAGTGACCAAAATGAAACATTAGTAGAAAATTCATATTTCCTTCAAAACACGCCAAAACATTATGTAATATACTTAAAATTTAAAATGGTCCATAAGTCTTTTTACCTTCCTTTTAAAAAATTATAGATTGTATTTTAATTTATTAAAAATAATATTATTAGTATTACTACTGCCTATTTAAAATTTTACACCTTATCTCATTGGGATTTTACACTTTTTAAAAATAATTTACACTTGTATTGAATAAAACTAAATATTTTCTTATACATAAAAATATTATTTTTTATACTTTTAGACTTACTCTTTTATGTGTATACCTACAAAAAATCTCTACATATTTAAATGATCAATTATTAGTCCTTCATACATAGGTTTTAACTTATATTTATAAACATTTCTAATTTTGTAACGTTTGAAAAGTACTCGAAACGTTTTCGATACATTTTCGAAAAATTTTGAAATGTTTCTGTTTCCATACTAATCGAAACAATACACTAAAACAAAATTTTGATCATTGCCCAGCATGTATATTATTGTGCACTTTGTTTTGTGTGCTTGTGCATCTTGTTTACAATCTATTTGCTCCACATGCGCTAGGTGAGGTTGCACGCGAGAAGATTGTTCGTATATCAATGTATGACCTATTTCCTAAAAAATTAAGTTTTAAGAACAATTGGTGATTTGATAATAATATTTCTTCGCATATAAACATTAGTTAGAGATTCTTACAATGTGGATCTAAATCGCAATAGCTTCACCGCATGAATCTACAATACTGGCAGTGGCAGCTCTCATGCTTTCTTATCTGTTTCAAAAGGCCAATAATTCTTGTACAAGATTCAAATTGCTTTTTCCTTCACTTATCTTTTTCAACACACGCAAACCACAAGATAACATCACTTGTAAGATGTGGACACCTCATTCCTACCAAATTACTTTAAGCTACTATGCCAATGCCTCATTAAGCAGGGCATCACCTAGGGCAGGAGCCTGCCCAAGTTTTTAAGTGCCCATTAAGCAACCAGACAACATCTGGAAACAATTTTCTGGCAGTATAGCATATCCTGTTATACTACGTATATACGTACATAAAATGCATATATACTTGTATATAATATGTGAAATAGTAACGTTAGGACAAGATTTTGTTGAGTTGAGTTCATGTGAAATGGTAATGCATCGCTTAGATACCCTTTTTATTGAACCTCAAGTAATGCAAAAGCATAAAAAATGAAATTAGGGAACTATGTTGTAAGAGATTAAGCATGAATATTATAACTTCGTGTCTTTTCACACCTTTAACGGTGAAACTAAAAATGTCTAATTCATAGTGAACATTCACTTTCTATTTCATAGGCATTTCAGAAATGAGTTTTTTGAAAATAAAATGAAAAATATTAAAATAAATTAGGAAATAATGTAAACCTTTAAATCAATAAAGAAGAATTGTCTTTACACAGACAGTTTTATGAGCAATCACCTAGGCCGCCCAAGCAATTTGACTGCCATGCCATGTAATTTTATATTTTAGGAATCCCTACCATACAATGAATCGACTATTTCCCGTTACATTATTTGGATTTTCTGCCCATAAACCTCAAGCTACTCATTCACTGGATTCAAGTCCTGAAAGTAAATAGGAAGTTCCTAGAACCACAACAAGGAAATAAGATTTTGTTCCTGTTTTAAATATCCTTCAAATTCTAGCTATGTTTGGTAAGAAAGACGGAAAAACTAAAAAGTTCAATCCAATGCAACAATAAGTTGGCAGAAAAATCATGCTAAACTCTGATGCTGGCAATTACACCACCTGGCATTTACAACACCACCTGATAGGGAAAGGGAAGGAATCGGATGATATCAAAGATTGAGGAAAATGTTGCTATATTAGAAAACTCGTTTAGGAATTTTAATTTTGCATTTAGGGCTTTATTACCTATTAGATAGCTTCCTAGTTGGCTTAACCCTATTTTAAGAGGCTAAGATGTATTGATTTTTTATTGGACGATGAAATGAGAATTCAAGGCTTGATATTGATTGGGATTGTGTTTCCCCGGTTCTTCTCCCCTTCCTTATCTTCTTCCCTATACTAGTAGTCGTCTTCCTAAATATATTCCTCTTATTCTTCATATTCTCATCTCGATGCTTCATCACCACCTTTCCTAGTCTAGTAGACTAAATGAGATGATCTAGATTTGCTTTTCGAGTGCCAATAAAGTCAAGTTTAAATCGCAATTATAGTGTGGACCTCAAAACATTTTACTTAACAAAAAAGGTTGAACTTAGCAAATCCTTGATGCTGGCACCCACGATTTTTGACAATCTTGATATTAACTCAAAAGAACCATTAGCAAAGTAATTATATTTCCAACTTTTCATGGAAGATGTTACCAAAGCTCTAGATTCTAGACTTCATAGATTCTTATTACTTACCCAACATGTCGGTTTTAGGATAAAATTATTGCGAAGAGATGTATGTTGACAAGAAACTAAGTCATTAACAAATTGTTCTGTGTGGAGGCCCAAAACCAACCAAAAACTTTTTGGAAGTAACATATATTTCTGGTGGCTTTTAAAGAAATACAACTAAAACTCCATAAGTATTCCGGACAATGAACCAAAACATATGCATAGAGCACAAGGCAGACTTGTGACAAATTCAAGAACAACAGATATATAGAAGAAG
>JAULJZ010019390.1:0-15821 GCA_032270985.1 Heliamphora pulchella
TCTCCCCCTTCCCATTGTGAGGTAAAAACTTCAAATTGGCTCTCAATATCAAGTCTGGGACTCGTTCTTCCTCCCTGTACCTCCCCCCTTCTCTCTCATCCAACAACCTCCCCGCCTCCTCGTCCAGCTGTGCTGCCTTCTTCTGCAGAATGATGAACGACGTTAGGGACGGTGGGACGGCGACGACCAGAGAAGCGGTGGGGCGGCGACTTTGCGAGAACCGGTGGAGCGGCGACGGCGACGGCGACGACGCGAGGAGCGATGAAGGGACGACGACGGTGCGAGGAGCGATGAAGGGACAACGACGGCGCGAGCAGAGGTGGGGCTGAGACGGGGCAAGGCACGGTGGCACAGCGGAACGGCAACGGCGCGGCGTTAGAATGGAGTGCGTGGGAATGAATGAGGAATGCAGAGAGGTTCGATGCGTGGGAATGTTAGGTTAATTAGGGATTTTGGGATTTTGGGATTCTGGGTAGATTTTTTTGTAATTTTTTTTCATATTTTTTGAATTTTTAAAAATTATTTTGGTTAAGATTTTTTTATTTTTTTGATTTTTAATATATAACGAATATAAAAGTATAATTTTTTGACTAGATTTGAAAAAAATTTACTAAAGATGAAAAAAGTCTTAAAAAAACTTTAAATGGCTTTTTAAAGCTTTTTTAGTTTCATATGAACTATTTTTTTTATTTTTCGGTTATTTTTTTAGTTTTTAAATTTTTTCGTAACGAGATAAATTTAAAAAGTATTTTCGTTTGAATTAACGTAAAAAAATTTATTAAAAAAATATATAAAAAATTTTTAAAAAATTATCTCGAACAGAGCCATTATTAGGGATGAATTAACTATTTTGATGATGATCGTCTTAGAATTTTGAGCCAACTTCGTACCAGATTCGTTAGGGGTTTTAATCAGTGCTAAAAAAATTAGTTAGTTTTATATAAAATTAGAAGTTTTACATAAATTTATATTAAAACTATGTAATTTTATAAATAAACTTATTAAAATTATATTGATTAAAAAAATATATTGATTTTTACCTATGCACAAAATTTGTCGGTAATGAATTTTTTATTATCAATGCATAATATGTTGAGAAAAGTAAATAAACTTTACGTATCCAAAAATATGTTGAGTTTCACCAACGCACACAATTTGTCGATAATGAGTTTTTATTTACTGACGATCCACGTATTGGCAAAAATAAAAATTGCGTAGACAAAAGATTTACATCCTAATGGCGCAAAAAAAAAATTTAGCGCCAAATATTTTTCAATATTACTTGCCAACGAATAAATTTCGTGTCGCTAAAAAATTTTTTTTTTTGAACTTTCGCCAACGTTTTTTGTTTTATCGTAATCAAAAATATATATTTGTCAACTAAATATGCCATGCGTTGACAAATTTAGTCGTCAATTGTGCATTTTGTTATAATGAACATATTCATTGTATAAGTTAAAAAAAATATGTATTGAACACTTTGTTGTTCGTGAATCAATCGATACACACAAGACAATGAATAAATATGCAGGTGTAAATGTCGAATGATTTATTTTTTCCTTACAAGAAAGTGAAAAAAGATTTACGGTGATAAATATATTTTTAAAATTTCTAAAAAAGAAGAATTAGATTTGGTGAGGAGGACATGCAAAGCATTTGGAATTTCAAAAATATGAAAATTCATATTTTTGAATTACTAAAAAAGAGGTATCATAATCCTTGGTGGGTGGATGGCGCGGGGAAGGGGGTTTTTATATTTTATTTTATATATATATATATATATATATATATATATTCATAGCTTGTGTGTTTATGGAAAATAGATGGAGAGAATTTTGAGTATGTCACGTAAGAGTGAGAAATTTAACTATTAATAAAAAATTAAGATGAGATTTTTTGAGGCTTGAGGGTGATTATCATATTTCTATATATAGAGGACAAGCATCGAACCTGTGCCATGCACGGTTTAACGCATTAAATTATTTTTAATTTTATTTTGTAATTTTTAAATTTAAATATTTAATTTTTTTATATCTAAATATATTTACCTAATTGTCTTTAAATGAGCCTCATATGGCATTCCTAGTTTAAATGTTTATTGCTCTATTTTTTTTTATATCTATGCCGTACAAACAAATTATTAGGAATCATATTTTCTTTTTTGCAATAACATAAGCATGGATCTTCTTACTTAGAAAACTTAATTAAATAGAATTTTACTTCATTTCATTATTTCAATTAAGGATCATAATCAGTTGTCAATATTGATAGAAAACTTGAAAAAGAAGGATTTAGAAAATAAAAAAGAAAAATTCAATGTATATTAAAATAGTAATTAATATTAACATCTCTTGACATATAATATTAGTAAAAATTATCATAAATATTGCTTATCTAATATTATTAAAAGATACCAACTTATTATCCTAATATATCATGATATCAAAATATAACAACCCCACACCATTGTATTGTATAAGGTTCTGAAAATTTATGAATACTATTGTGCTCTTTAAGGTTCAAGAAATATATACATATTTGCAAATTATCAAGCATTCTAAATTGTTTGAAAATCACATTAGCTTCAAACGATCACCTATCAAACATTCTGAAATAGGACCGATCAATAATAATTGAAAAAAAGCAATGAATGTTTACAGGAAGACGGATAATTTTCAACTTATTCATAGCGCTCGGCTTCTTCAGTGCAGATAATTTTCGACCGATTCAAACCAGCTCTCATTTTCGTCAATCTCAGGAGATGATTCTTGTTGAACGAAATTAAAGAAGTGATCAGCATTTAAATAATAAAAATTAGTGTTATAGATTCAAATGGGAATCAGGCTAAATTAGATGTTATCTGGAGAAACAGATTCATCATAGAATGATTAGATATAAATCTGTTTTATCACTAATCTGATTAGAAATTCAAATAATTGGATTAGGCCTAGATTAGATATAATATAGAGAAACTGATTTATCACCAACTTGATTAGGTAAAAAATAGTTTTATCACTAAACTAATTAGAAATTCAAATAATCTATCCTTAATAAATTTAATAATTTATATCATTGTCCAATCAGATTTTGACATATATTATTAGGTATTTAAAAAATTATAAGCTTTATCACCAATTAGTTACATTTCAAATAAAATAACTATCATCCAATCGAATTCTGACATATAATTAGTGAATATTTAAAAAATACAAAATTTAAAAAATTCTGGATGAGATTTTGAGGCTTAAAGAAGGGACAACGTTTTATTTTATATAATAGTATAGATAAATAAAATAAATGACCCATATGCATTTATTTTAATTGTCAATGTCATGTATGCATATGGTATGTAATGCACAATATTATGCGGTGTACAATGCATTGCATAATGAGATGTATCTAATTTTGCTCAACCGTTTCGGCTATCGACGGTGCATTTTACACCCTATTGAGAATGACCAATTAAGAGATGACATGTGCTTAGTTGACACCTCAACACTAAAGGGCCCATTAAAAAATAACACTGAGAGTGAAAAAACAACGCAACAAACTAAGAATATGGCAATATGTGGTGAATGAGAAGATACCGTGCAAAAAGGGTTGAACAATAAAGAACGGGGGACAAAAAAAGTTGAAGATGAGAGCGGGTGCAGAAGAAAATCATGTGAAGAGATAAGAATGGCAGCGTAAAGATATGGTGTCTTATTCTTATCCCTAATTCTAATGGGACGAGAATGAAAATAAAGATAAAAGAAAAAGAGGGGGCGAGATTGGAGATATATCCGGTGATAATTTGTACACTCTAAGAAGGTTATATTAATAAGAGTAAGAGATAATATAGTAAGTAAAAAACAATAATAGTTGAATGATTAGAATTAAAGCAACGAAAAAATAAAGATAAAGAATGAGAATAAGTACAATGTTTTTAGGTTTTAGTTATGTTATATTTTTAAAGATAAATCTTATCTATTATTTATATAATTAAATAAATTTATTTTATATAATGAAAAAAATCAAGGTAAAGACATGGGGTTAGAGAAGACTGATCGCTTGTAGCTGTGACTCAAATTCAAAACTATTTAGAAGCATGGAAGGAAGGGTACTCATAGATAATTACTGACAACTACTAGTACTTTATAAATAATAAACAACTATTTAGAAGAGAAGGCATTCAATCGACCCAATTTTGTCTATATCTTCAATTATAGTTTTCATAGGAATAGTTCATAGCAATAGCTGAAGTAGGGGTAGCCATCATAATCACCTTTGAAGACTTAAAAGATGACACTTCTATTTGTGTGTTCTTATGTTTATATATTATTATTATTATTATTATTGGTTTTTTAGTAATATCTATTTTTTTTCCTTTTTATATCTATTTTCGTTGTTGTTGTTATTGTTTTATTTTATTTTATTTTTTTCACAAACTCTCTTTTATTGAGCTAGCCATGTTTACAAAAGTTAAAATTCTCTTTATTGAGGTAGAAAAGAATTATAATACACTTGCTTGATTAAAATTGGCCTGTTATTTTTGTTACAGGAATGGTTTGTTTTTGTTGGCACACTTCTATTTTCAATGATTTTTAATGTATTATTATCAGTGTGACGCTTTATTTCACATCAGTGAAAGATAAAAATTAAATTTAATATATAAAAAAATTATGAGTTACTATTAATAATTTGTGTTTAAGCATTTTAGATCGTGTTGTTTTGCTTTTTATTTAAGTTATTGGGCTAATAAGTCGTTACGACCAGTGTTCTGTTGTTGTTGACACGATGTTATTACAAGTGTTTTTGTTATTATTATCAAAAAAAATAAGTCCACGGGCTTAGCCAAAAAAATATGTTTTGCCACTCATTATATTATTTTTAATTCAATTACATTATATTTTTAGTTCTACAAAAACATATTAGAAATAATTTTCATATAATATAATGGAACATATCATCAAATAATATTGATAAAAATAATTTAAATATGTCAAATTATAAATAACAAGAAAACAATGGGTCATTAATATTTTAATTTTCAACAAAACACTTCTAAAAAACATTCACGGTGAGCTTTATTCTAAAAATTTGTATAAAGTATTTATTAGTATGCTATTAAAAATACAACACGAATAATTATATGCAAAGGTATAAGCACACCTATTTATTTTTTTTAATAAAATTATTAAAAATACAACTATATGCAAAGGTAAAGCACACCTATTTATTTTTTTAAATAAAATTATTAAAAATACAACACAAATAATTATATGCAAAGGTATAAACACACCTATTTATTTTTTTTAAAATAAAGTTTTATGCTAAAAACTAAAGGATGAAAAAATAATTTGTAACAACACTTTATAAGGGCCTGTTTGGATTAGCTTTTACTTCGGCATTTTTGCAAAAGAAAAAATCAGCTTTTAAGCTGTCTTGTTTGGTTAAAAAAAAAAACTAATTAACTTTTTCTTCATCTCTCAATTCAAAGAAAAAAAATCAATACATATCCCAAATATTTTAACTTTTTTTAAAAACAAAATTACTATATTATTCTTACTTTAAAAAAGCAATCATACTCACAAAAATAAAAAAATCGTGGTAATATTCCAAATATCACAACTTAAAAGCTAAAAGTGATGGTATTTTATATATTTTAATAAAAAACAAAAATTTAAAAAGTTATTACAAAAAATTATCCTAAACAATCTAATTTTTTATTCATTTTTTTTGAAAAAGTTAAAACTCTTAAAAGTCAAATTTTTTAGAGATTCCAAACAGACACTAAGGCTCTGATTGGAAACTTTGACTTTTGACTTTTTGGTTAAAATGTCAAAAAGTCAAGATTACTCATTTTGCAAAAAAAATAAAAAAATAAAAAAATAAAAAAATAAAAAAATCAAATCAATACACAAACTCTCAAAATATTTTATTGAAACTCCCACCACTTTTAAAATACAGTAATATTCCTTATTAATAATTTATTTACTACAATTACTAACTATATATAATTATTAATAACAAATATATAGAAAGATAAAATTGTCCAATTTGAACAAAAAATAAAAAAATTAATTTTTTATCCAAATAACTAATTTAAAAAAAGTTAAGTTATAAAATAATTTATTTTGAATTAAATATAATTTTTTTTGCTAAAAATGAAAAAAAAAACTAACTTTTGAGTTACTTGTCAATTGAGTTCTAAGTTAGTTTCATTTTGAATAAATTACACCTAAATTCTTGCGTTCTTATTATATATTATTGTCTACCCTTTATTCTTAAAAATCACACTATACCTCTTTGTTTTTAACACCGTTAACGACAAAGACAAAAAGACCATAATACCCTTCCCCCTCTTTCCCTATCCCCAACCCCTCTTCTTCAGCCTCTTCTTCTCCCATCAAATCTTAACAAATGCAATAAGCAGCTTCTCCTCGCACAAGCTGTCACCATTACCGTCGCCCTTGCCACCATCGCCCTCTCTCTCTCTTTCTCTCTCTCTCTCTAACCCCCAAGAAAAATTCTCTCCCTAACCCACAAGAAAAAAATAATTTATCGTCAACCCCATTTTGTTTTTCACAAGTTGCCATGACTGATTACAGTTTTGTCTTGTGCACAAAAAATTAAACAAATGTCTCAATAAAGCCATTAGAGAGCAAGTGAATGGTTTTGGACCAGCTCAGAGAACTTAGTAAAATTTGGAGATTGTTTGAGATTACGCACAAATTAGGGAATTTTGATTGAGGTTGTGGCTCTTGAAAATTGAAGGAGAATGCAGGACAAGCTGAAAATAATAATGAAGCAAATCTCCATCTACACAAATTCTACATAATCCAAAATGTAAACGTCACAACCCAAAATACAGTAGAAACGTAAATATGAGGAATAGTGGGAGGAACTTTCAGGAAGAATTCCTTTCGGCTGTCTGCAAATACGCAATCAGCCCAAGTTGTACAAACATCTGTCAACAAAATAAAATAAATATAATAAATATATAAAAATTCTCTAAAAATAAAATCAAAAACCCGAGCCAACCTCTATCAACTCCGGCGACCTCTTCGCTACCAACGCCACCCCACTCCACGGGCAAAACCCTAACCTCCTGATTTCGAACCAAATACATCAACTAATTACTTAATGTATGCATCTATTTTATAAATTTTTATTGCAATTACCATTCCATTTCCATACCTAGTTGAAGGTGGGATTGTAGGAGACGATGTGTTGGGAAGTGTTAAGGGGCTTGTTTAGGCTCGATTGGCGCCGACAATAGTGAGGGAAAGCATGTTATCGTCGACTTTCTCAATTAGTAAAAGAAAATAATATATTAAGTGAGTCATTGTTGTCGTTCACCTAGTTAATTGCAAAAATATGTCATTATGGTACTATTCAAAAAAATTTTTTGCTACATTATTGTGTAAAAACAGATGCAAAGAATGATAAATAGCATTTTGAAATTATTTTTGGGTATTTCAATTTATTTTTTAGGATGGTTTTTTAAAGGATTTCCTTTAAATATTATTTGTATAATTCTTCAACTAACCAATATTCAAAGCAAACGATGTGGTCTTGGTCAAATTAAGTATATTATACTAAATAAATCATTATTTTATTCAAAAACTAAAATCAAGATTAAAAAAAAAAAAAGCACATTGAACATTTTTTCATGAGAGTTTTTTTTTTCAAAATATGTTATTCATGTTTTTTTTTTGGCAAAAACAAAACCAACACGACCTAAATAATTGTCCACTCTCACCATTTTTTATGGGACATCGTGTTAATGTAAAACTGAGATCGCTTCTCGAATAGAAATGACGGTTAGGTATAAAGCATTATAGTAGTTACATTTATGAAATTAGTTACATTGAGGCTCTTGTTATAGCCATATTTGGAATCACTTAAATTAAAGTTGATTATTTTACAAAAAAAAATATAAGTTTTTAAGTTATACCATTTGCTTTTTAAAAAAAGATAACTAACTTTTTTAATCTCCTTTTTTTAGAAAAAAAAAACTATACAAATCTCAAACAACCTAACTTTTTTGAAATAAAAGAGTCAACCTTCGTTACAAAAATAAAAAAAACGTGTTAATATTCTAAATACTTCTACGTAAAAGTAAAAAATAAAAGTATATTAGATATTTTAATAAAAAATAAAAAAATTACAACAAAAAACTATTTCAAATAATTTAATTTCTTTATTTTTTTATTTACAAAATGTCAAACTTCTTAAAAACTAAACTTTGTAGACATTTCAAACATGCATGAGATATTCCAAGAATTTATATTTTAAAGTTATAATTTATGCATAATTGAAAAAGATATTCAGGATAAAACACGGTATAGAATGTTTATATATTAAGAATTAATCCGTGCCTAATGGCATTTTCACTATTAGTGTAAAATATGTAAGAGATATTTTTTATTCTTATTTTATTATATAGATTTTCAAACTTCTCAATTATTTTTGCAAAATAATTAAGATTTTAAAATTCAAAAGGTCCAAATTAACTTTAGTAATTAAAATTCCAAAAACATTAATTGCACATGGTGATTGAGTTTTAATGTTCTCTTTTTGCAAATACACCAAATTGTTTGAATAAATAAATTTGTTCTTTTAAAAGAAATGGATTAGGACCTGTCAGTGCTGTCACTAGGGACGTATGCGGGGCTCTAAAACAAATAAAAAGGGCAATACAAAAAAATATTCTAAGAAATGTTTTTCAATTTTGTAAAAGCAAAAGTGACATTTTCAAAAATTGAGGGGCATGTGTTTAGACAAGTTTTTTTTTATTATTGGTTTTTTATTTTTTTTATTTTTTAGGTAAAAAAATAAATATAAAAATATGTAAAAAAAATTCAATTAAGATCAAATTAGTAAATTTTTTAAAAAATTTTTAAGTACAAAATCTCCCAAAAAAATTAAGTCAAGCATAAACTTAAAATCTCTTTACCAGAAGTAGAAACGTATAAATAATATGTTCATTTGATTCAAATCCCCAACTTTAACTAAATTCACACAAATTCAAATGATTTATGTGTTGAAAAAAAGTAGATTTTGAAAAATTAGAACATGATTTTTAGTTAATTTTAGACCTAAACATATTTGGATTGGATTAATCTTTTTAAATAATTCTAAGTTCTAATTAACTTATTTTCATGAGTAGAGTAATTATGGACCTTGTGACATTCAAAATCATTAATAAGTTAATGAGAAATTGACGCCAAAAATATGCTATTAAAATTGACAAAATTGTGGTAACTAATTCCAATCTCACATTGGTTGAGAGAGCATTAGGTTAGTGATTTATATAAGCCAAGTGTGACTAAGGGTTGTGCTCTTTGAGAGTACCCAATTTTGTAAAAGTGGGAGAACTTACCAAATAGTGGGTTCGATTCAAACCCCACACACATGTGCGCCGATCAGTCGTGCTCGTGCCGAACCAGGATCGGGTCGCGGGTCGATCCTTATTTTTTTTTTATAGAAAATTTATTTATTTAATTTTTTTAAATTTAAAACTTAATTATTTAAATTTTAAATAGTTACCATTATCTACCAAACTTAAACCGTTGGAGGGTTCGAGCCGTTGGAGTCAGTTACAGTTTGTGCCTGTTGGGCAGTCCAGCGGCCAAGCCGAACCGGTGTCGTGTCGGTTCGATTTAAACCGAACCGTCACCTTTAAATGCCTATAAAAGAGATGTTCCAGACCCATTTTCGGAATCCAATTTCGTTCACTGCCTTTTCCATTACCGAAGCTCTGCTTCTTCTTCTTCATTCATTCCGTTATCATTTCTCCGAGAAAATTCAACACAACAATGTTCGAGGGGTGTGCAGATCGCATTGTTTTCTCTACACATGAGGATCGTTTTATCCTAATAGCAGACATCCGTTACATCGCAAGCACTGAAGTAAGAATGCAATCTATTTTAAAAAGACATTATACAACGCTGGGCTTGATCCTAAACTAGTCTTCATACGTTCTGTAAGACTGTTTTATTTATTTCATTTATGGTCTTGTTGTTCGGTTCTGTTTTGCTTTTAATAAAACAGTGTTCATTTTCATTATGTTTTAATAGAACAGTATACTGCTCTCTTTTTTTCGTTTCTTCTTATAAAAAAATATTACAGAAAATTAGTGTTCTTTTGTTCTGAAAATTAAAACCGTGTTTAATTTTGTTACACACAATTAATTTTTTCAATTCTGTTTTCGAATCTATTTAAAGATTATAACATGTATCTAATTGTTATTTCGTATTTTACTACATACACTAGTGTTTCTATTTTTTGTAAACCGACATATTGTTATTTTTCGTTTTTAAAACCAACATTATGAGTATAAATGAATTGAGTTGGGTTGGATAAATTAAATGAAAAAAAATTTAAAAAAATAAATTAATTAAGAATTATATTTTTTTAATTCGTCATCAATCTAATCCAGTCCGCCTAGAATATATAATAGTTATCGTATTCTTACATACGACTAATTATATATATATATATATAAGTTTTATCTAATTTATAAAAAATAAATTAAAGTATTTATAATTTTAATTGTTACTATTATATATTATAAATATCTTTTTAGATGAGTATATTATAAATGTTATTATTGTTGTTGTTATTACTAGTATTGAATGACTACTATTTTTTAATTGGTCATTTACTTGATATGTTGAGTATAATTTTTTTATAAATTAATTTTGAAAAAATAATTCCAAATTTTTCTTTCATTTCAACCAATTAAACTGTAAAAATGCGGGTTAAAGAAAAAATCACCTAACTTACTAATTTTAATAATTGGTGATGAGTCAAAAAAAAAAAAAACAATTCGGCAAAAATAAATTGTTTGATTATTTTCTCAACTTACCCGTCAAAAATAAACTAGTTGAATTTTTATTTTCTTAACATACTTCAACCCAACTCTTACACACTTTTACCCTTGTATTTAGAATAGTTTTTTTTATAATTTTTTTTATTTTTTATGAATTTTTTAAATATTAATCTAAATAAGTATACTTTTTATATTTTCCTCGTCATAAGCAAATATATAAGTAAATTTTTTTTACCAAAACCTGAAAAAAGTTCATATAATATGAAAAAAAAGCCAACTTAAGTAGGTTTTTTGGTTTTTTTTTATAAAAAAAAAATCATATGTGGTGAACTTTTTTTAAATTTGACTATAATTGGTATACTTTTTACAATTTTCTCATTACAAGGAACCAAAAGAACAAAAAATTTATATTAAAATATAAAAAAATAAAAAAAAAATTCAAAAAAAAGTCACTAAATTTTTTAATCCAAACATAGGCTACTACGTACCTAAAAGTTAGGCTTCTACTTAAATTTTTTTCCACTGTACAAAAGGTATTTTTATAAATTCTATTTTCTCCCTTTTGTACATTTATAAATTCTTTTTTTGCACTTGTGAATCCATACAATCTGGAAGGAGAGTTGTTAGACTTGGTCCACTTGGACCATGTGTGATGAATGGGTAAAGACTTTCTTACCAATGCAATTAAAAGATGTGGGCAACAAGGAAAAGCCAAATTAATTTTTTTTTTTTTACCAATAACAGGTGAGATAAAGATGGTATTTATTACGTTTGAATAATTTATTTTATTTTATTTTTAATTATATAAATTAAATATATTTATATTTATAAATATATTATATATAAATCTTACTTTCTAAAAATGTAATGACTAAAACACACTAAAAGTATATTTATCTCTTATTTTCACTTCCACTCTTTCCTTTTTAACTTTTTAATTATATTTTTATTTTTATCATGTTATCTTTAATTCCATTAGAATTATTTTCTTTAAAATATGCAAATTACCCTCGATACATCCGTGCTCTTCTCTATTTTTTTTATTTTTATTTTTCTCTTCTAATCCAAATTATGATAAAATATGAAACAAGAATGGAGCATTACAAGCCAATTGCCGTCCCGTATCATTGCCATTCATACTTAAAGTTAGAGTTCGCTTGTTTGTTTTGAGATAAATTAGTGAATATAAAATACAGTCAGATATAAATTAGTAGATATAAAATACTATCAAATATAAAAATATATATGAAATGAAGGGATATAACATTAGATATGTTATACTTAGATATAGACATATATAATGTTTGTTTTTATGGTAGATATAGATAAATATAAATTTGTGAAAAAGAGAAAAAAAAAATAATTTTTTGTATTTAACTTTATGTGAAACAAATAATAAATAAGCATTTGCAAAACAATTAACAAGTTCGCTTTTTCATCACATCCTCCTTTTTTGCGGTTTGATACAATAAATCTGTTTGTCAAAGAAAATCCAATAATTTACAATCCAAGTTAACAATTGCTTACATTAAAAAATAAGAAATAAACATGTGTTTCAATTAGATTAGAGAGAGAGAGAGAGAGAGAGAGAGAGAGAGAGAGAGAGAGAACAATTTGCAGCAGTGAGGGAAACAGGAAGAAGGAAGAAATTGCTGGAGCTGCAAGGGTATTATTGTCTTGTAGTAAGAGGGGATAAGAAAAACCCCCCATTTCCTAGTATTTGTAATCCAAGGACATAAGGCTAAAATGGATATTATATCGAAAGTTATTTATAGCACCAAACAAAAATATGTGAATTGATAGAATATTATGTCCGATTCTATCCCACAAATCCTCTAAACAAACAAACCCTTAGTTTTTTAATACTTTTGTTTAAAGATTTTAAAATTTTATCTGTCAAAAAATTATAATTTTGTTTTTGTATTTGAGACTTAAAATTAATTTTTAACCAAACGCATGAGTCTTTTTATTTATTGACTTTTAGTATTTTTGCCTATTAACTTATAAAACTATTATATATTTTTAGAGATATCATAATTTTTATATACACAATTATTTTTTATAAAAATTATACCTTTTAAAACTTATTCGTCGAAATCTATCATACAAGATTTATATTGAAATAAAAAATTTTGTAAAAAGGTTATAATATTTTTTCAAATTTAAAATTTTTTGATTTATTGTCTTTTGGCTTAAAGTGATTTTATGCCATACCTTTTGCTTTAAGTTATCCCTAAGATTCACTGAACAAATTTTTTACTTATTTAATTTAAAATAATTATAAACAAAAAAATCTAGCTTAAAATTAAGTTAACAAATGTGCCCTTATTTCTTACTAATTTCTCGTGTACTCTCATATCATCATAAACCTAGTTAAGGCTCCGTTTGGATTGTCTTTTCAGTGACATTTTTTTCTCTAAAAATTACTTTTAAGTTAATTGGGTGGTTTTGTATAAAAAAAAAACTTTTTTGCCTTTTTTTTTGCTTTTCTTAGATTAAAAATATTTTCATTCCAAATAAATTTTAAAGTCTCATACGAATATGAAAATAATGCCCTTAACCAAAAAAAAAACCCACTTTTCAAATAATAAAAGAATCGATTGATAATTCAAAGAAGCTTAGAAGCAATAAATAGTAAGGGCAAACTTGACATTTTAGCTAAAAATAGAAAAACTTATTTGTATTTCAAATAAGTTAAAAAAGTTTAAAGTCATATTCTAAACAATTCAACTTTTTTATGTTTTATAATTTTATAAAAAAATATAAAAACCAAAGAATGTACTTTAGTTTCTTTATTACCGGTATTCATTTGCGTAGTCACATGGTAGTTAATGGGTTCAATTAAATTTTTTTAAAATTTTTTAAAATTTTTTTACATATAAATATATAAATTTTTGAGCATTTAAAATATTGACACCAGTAAAACATTAAAAATAGTATAAGAGGGGAGTCAACATTTAAAAATATTACAAATTGTTAAAAATTGATATTAGTTTCACTTAGAAAAAAGTTAAACCAATAATATTAACAATCTAAAATTTTGTTTTTTTATATAATTAACAAGTATAAATATTTTTTTGAAGTTATTGAAAATATATAATATTATAGTGTATTTTATTAAAATTAATTTTGATAGATCATATAGTATTAAAAAATTGATATGATTATAATTTGTTGAATGACACCACTAAATAAAATTTCTAGTTACCCATTGCGTGTATTATTGTAATTTCATAGAATAAAAAAATTATATTATTTAGAATATAAATTAAGTTTTTTATTTAAAAATATTAAACTTTTAAAATATGTTAAATAGTACAACTTAAAAACTTATTTTTCGGTTAAAAGTTTGTGAAAAAAAAAACGTCCCAAATTTTCCAAATTTAATACCGTTATTATCAAAAACCCAAAATTTCATGCACTAAAGTTTTGTTTGATAATTCGAGTTTAAGTTAGATTTTTTTGTTTAATAATTTTTTAAATTAAATAAGTAAAAAATTTGTTTAGTGAATCATAAAATTCGTTTGGTGAATCATAAAGTTGATTTTAAGCTAAAAGATAATAAGCTAAAAAACTTAGTTTAAAATGATTTTAAGCTAAAAGACAAAAAAAATTCGTTTTAAAGTTATTATAATTTTTAAAAGTTTATTTTTAAATAATTTTATATTTAATATTGATCTTATTTGATAGATTTTCAAAAATAAATTTAAAAATATAATTGTAATAAAAAAAAACATTTATAATAAAAATTATAATATTTTTAAAAATTATAAAAAAAAAAGAGTTTACGTAAAAAAATTAAAAAAAAAAGACTAAAAAGCTAAAAGCCTTTAAGTTGTTTAGCCTATGTTTTGGTATAATTTTTTTTAAAAAAAAAAATTAGCTTAAAAATTTTTTAAAAAATTTATTCGTTTGACCTCCTATTAAAATCAATTGAGTTTTTTTATATTTATTTTTTATGAAAAATTAAAAAATCAAAAAACTTACAAAAAGAAAGTTAGGCCAAATAATTTTTTTTTTACTTTTTAAACTTTAATTAAAAAACCAAAAAACTTAATTTAAAATTGTTGCCAAACTAGGCTAAATGACTTCTCAGGATAAATAATTGGTAGTATTTGATATTATCGAAATTAATAGTTTATAAATTGTAATTTATAGTAAAAATTATTAGTATTTGATAAATATTATAATTTATAATCAAAATTAAAAAATAATTATAATAAAAATTATAGATATTTTTAAAAAATTATAATTTATAATTAAAATTAACAATAAAAAATTTAAAAATAATCAATAATAATTTTGTCAAACACCTCACATGAATGATAGTCGGTGGATCAGACCAAACCAATGACGGCTGTCTCTTGTCAATCGTTTGACTTTTAGTTTTCACTAACCGGCGCCACTAGTTTCGGATAATAATTAAGGAAAAATGTTAACCGAATCTCGTTGAGCTGTAATTAAAAATATATAATGTATGAATATTTATATAAAATGTATTAATATTTATAAAAGTGATAAATTTTTACATTAAAAAATATACTAATATTAAATAAAATTATCTCGATTAAACTATTATTTAAAATTCATTAGGCAGGAGCAACGCTACTTACGATTTTGTGGGGTCAATTGACCCATGAATTTTTTAAAAATAATTATTACTATAATAATTTTTTAATTAATATATAACTGATTTCAATAAAAAAAATATAATTAATTCCATTAAAAAAATATAATTGACCCACAATAATATAAAATAATATATATTTGTCTTCAACGCATTGCACTAGATTATTTCTTTTAGTATTTTTATTTCGAACATGAATAATACATTCGTAATTCTTGAAAATTAATGACACAAAAATTTACAAATTACAAATTTAATTATATCACTATTGTTATTTTTCACTATCATAAATATACAATTTTAAAAACTTAACAACCGCTTTATAGAGCTGATTACTAAGTTAGTTATTTATGTTGTTTGATTCAATGAATGTTT
>JAULJZ010019401.1:0-15820 GCA_032270985.1 Heliamphora pulchella
GTGGGTGCTTAGTGCCCTCGGGTTGTGATCCCGTAAACTAAGTGGTTGTATGGGTGCTTAGTGCCCTCGGGTGTGACTTCGTAAACTAAGTCGGTTGCCTCCGATAATGGCGTTATTGTTGTAACTCCGTATAGAACTTGTCATTACTAAACCTACGGGTCCAGAGTCTATAATTGTTACCTTTGTCGATGTGGCAGAATCGGTACATCGGACTACATTTATATCTTTCTCCTCGGCTATGTGGCCTGAGTGGAGCTTATTGTTTTATTTACAGCTTTCCCTTAACTGTGGCATGATATCTGTTAGAATGATATGCATAGTTTGAATGATGAAAAATGTGGGGTTTTATAAGATAAAACCTTTTAGAGACTCGTGGTAGTCTGACGAAAAACTTGTGGTTTTGGACGGAAAACCTTTTTGGCTCCTGTAGTTGAACCCGTATGTGTATAATTACATAGCCTGCTTTACAGCTTTACTGTCTGTGTTCTATTGGGTTTTGACTCATGGTGTGGAATTTTGCTGTAAAACCATTTCAGGTGAGCATGAGGAGTTGACCTAGTTGCAGAAGTGATAGAAGACTTGCTGTAGTTTTCCCTTTTTTGAGACATGTACTTACACATGTGATGCCTGTTGAGGCTGGTTTTGTACGCCTTTTAGCGATATGTTTATTCATATATGATAAGCATGTTTTCAGTTTATGAGAGTTGAATTGTAGGGACTTTTATCCAAATGTTACACATTTTGATTTCTTATGAAAACCTTATTTTCATAAATGGGTGTTTTGATAAATTTTCGCGTGACCCGAATGTTTGGGGCGTGACAATACTCATGTTAAGTTTTACCGTTGATTTTATGGAATTAATATCTTTTGTTAACTTAATTTTTTATTATTCAGAAATTATTCGTTTATTTTTGAAAAGATAATATTTAGAATTATAAATTATTTACTATACAAATACATATGGACTCAAATCCTCCCCTGGCCTTATCTCTAATTTTTTTTTAATCCAAAATACTCTCCCACTCCAATAACAACAATCACTACTAAAAAATTATCCCTTATCTTACCATTCCGTTATCTTGTATTAATATTTTAAATTACCATTGTTTTTCTTAAATTTTAAGTTCTGAAATTATCACAAACTCCAATATAACTTATCTTTTTTTATTTATGTATTTTAGTTTATTTATTTGTAGTAAATAACTATTTAGAACTTGAGGTGTTACAATGAGCATTGAAAAGCTATATTCATTGACAGATTGCCTACACTTTTTGCTGAACACATACGGTAGTCTCACAATTCTTAATAATCACCTATGAACAATTAATTGTAGTTGTGTTGCAATAACGTTTATCTCTCTACAATGACTTAAAATTGCAATACCATCTCAAGAAACATAATCCGACCGGAAGAAAAGATTCAGATGAATTTTTCGACCAATTTGCAAACAATTCGCCTACGAAATTTTATAAACATAAGAAGTTCAATATTGTCACAATCTCACAAGTCTTCCAAAAGCAAAAAACAAAAAGAAATGCCAATAATTTTGAAAGTCTCAAAGTAAGCATTCAATTCAAAACCTAATTAAGCGAAGTCTAAACACAACTAATAAAGGTAAAAAAAAAAAATTGGTATTTAGGGTCCCGGGATCCTTGGGGTCCTAGGTGTTCGGGGGGTCTAGGGATCATTGTCACCAATTCTACCTCTTCCACGTCTACTAATACCAATATTTTCAAAATCGCAACTAAACAAATAAAAAAAATTTTGAAAAATGTTTTTTTTAATTATTTTTTATTGAAAAATTTTTTCTAATAAAAATACTTTCCATCAAAACAAACAAAGCCTTAATGTTTATTCTAATCCCATAACTATGTTAAGCTGTCAATCATAGGCTTTTTTTTTTTTGGCACAACACACATACACCTACTCTGATCTCTTGCTCATGGTAATATTTGAATTCTCCATCTCTCATTTAAAAGAGTAACACTCATACTATTGAGCCAAATGACACTTGGTAGATGTTAATCTGCGGTTCTAGACTAAAAGATATAATTTCTGTAATGCTCTGATTTCCAAATGAATAAAAATCCAAGCGGATAATAAGATAAGAACCATGTTTATAAACCTCCCAAACCGAAAGATTTTGTAAAATGATTCATTAGCGGTAAAACGAAACAAGGCAATTCATTGAAAACACTTATCAAGTATTGTGTTTCATTGAAACAGATAAATTTATCTCTATCAAGTGTTGTGTTCTAATGAAACAGATTAATTTATTTTTCTTATTGAAAACACGTATATTGAAATAGATAATAAATGTATATGTTTCATTGAAATAGATAAATAAAACAGATAAATTTATGGTTGACTTATTGTTGCTGCATGGTCCTCGTCTCGCCTCTTTGATGTATTTCATAAAGGCCTAAGTTTAGACTTTTTTTTTTCTTACAATATGTCTTATGTGATTTCTCATTTATGATAGAGTAGATTGAATATATTTTTAGATTTCTTATTTATGATAAAATAGATCGAATACATTTTTAGGGACATAAAAGCGCATATTTAAATACACTCATATATATGTAAGTATTTATACATCTTATATAAGTACTCAATGTATATAATGGTGTACTGAGAAAAAAAAGCATGTGCATTTAAAAACTCTCTTTAAAGACTAGATTGAGTCTTTTTAAATGAATATAGTAGTTTAATAGAGATTAACTATTTTATTAATTAAGAATATACTTGAAAATATTTTCTTTTATAGGTAAAATGAAAAATATTAAAATTTGAAGGGTACTAACTAAATTTGGTAAGAGTTTATTTGAGAATATTTTGACTTTTTATAGTTTAAATTGGGAATATCAAGTTTAATGGGCATGTGCCCTTAATCCTTTATGAATCCGCACTACTATGGATTTAGGTTTTCTCTATTTTTTAATTAAATAGAGTGATTTTATTTTTATTTTATAGTATTTGAAATAATTTATTTTGACAATTTGACCCGTTTATATTATATATAGAGTTTAACCAGAAGATTATATGAAAAAATAAATTAATAGGATATCAATAACTACATGATCAAAATACAGTTAGAGAAAAAAAATTACATCAAATATGATTTTAAAAATAAATTGTATAATTCTTTTAAAATTAATGTTATCCAATTATATAGTTGCCGATATCTATTCAATTTAATTATTTGTGTTAATATTATTTTCAATAAATTTTATAATACGAAGAGTTCAAATCATTAAGATGAACCTACCTTAAATATTATTAAAAGAAAATGAAAAACCCTGAGTTTCTATGTATATTTCCACGCTTACTACATTATCCAAATCAGACCATCAGACTATCTTTGTTCCAAACAATGCGCGGAAGGTAAACAAACAATCGTACTCACGCTCCCATTTTGTATAATGAGTAAACGAGTTAGCTCACTAACCTCTCTAATTCCATTATTTGTCGCCTTATAGCATTTGAAATTAAATCATACTCGGATAATATTAGTATAGTCATACATTAATGAAAAAGGATATAGTAATCATAATTTGGCAGTGATCATATTTAAGTGCTATATGATATGATATTTTATATGTAATGTTTAAATAAACAGTGAAAAATTTATAAAATGACATAAATATCATATATAATATGTTATATTATGTAGTATTCAAATGTGATTTTACTGTATTAGTTTTTTTTTTCTAAAGTTTAATACGTTGTTTGTTTGCTTGATTAAAAGAATGAAAAATTAGTGAGCAATCTAATTTATAGGTCATTTACTGTTTTTCATCTAGAATAAGATTTTTTACCGAGTAAGGTTCATTCTCATAAAAATTTTAACGAGTAAAGTTTTTTTGGGACAAAAATATCCTAAAACAGATAAATTTATCTATGTATTTTCAAAACATATATAAAGAATACAGAAAAATTTATCTGTCTTTTATTGAAAGCACGTGTTAGTCCAAGCCCTTTTTATTTAGATTTTCATAATTTTTTTCTTAATTAAATTGATTTAAAAGTATAATATTATATTTAAGCATTTCCAAAAAGGTAAGTATTGACACTATATGTCTAATGAGTCCAAATCTTATACTATTTGTATTGACTATTTGCATCAAATAGGTTGACGCTCAGTGTTCAGAACAAGAATGTTTTAAGTCGACACAAATTCATACTTGAGTCAACATCTTACGGCAAAGTACGCTTGAAACTCTCAAGTGTGTCGACGTTATTGAGAGATTGAGTCGACACCTTAACATTTTTGTATAAGATGTTTCAGGAACTCAGATAAATCGACACTAAATGATTTTGTAACGACACTTTCAGTATTGGTCCGGGATTCATTTTGAGTCGACACTAAAGTGTTTTAAGTCGACACTAAATGATCATTCGGGTTCCAAACTTGGGATATTTTGGTTGACACCAAATTCACATGAGTCGACACCAAAACACCCTCCGAAAAATAAAATAAGTCGACACCACAAAGAAATGAGTCAACACTCGAACTACAAGTCATTTTCCAAATCCAAGTCAAAAAGTGTCGACATTAAATGTTTTTAAGTCAACACAAATGTGCCTGTTGAAAACAAGAGCAAACGAAGTTGAGTCGACACCAAAACAACCAAGACTGCATGAAAGTTTTTGATTCGACACCAAATAAAAATGAGTTGACTCTAAAAGTTCGAAGAATGACAGCAACTTCTTGAGTCGACACTAAACGATTTTGAGTCAACACCAAAGTTTCACCTAAAAAACTGAAGAAATGCTTTAGGTTGAAACCAAACGTTCAAGAGTCGACACCACTATGTGGGTGAGGAAAATTTAAAAATTGGATCGACACCAACAAAAAACTGAGTTGACTCAACCATTTGAAAAACCAAGCCCTCGATATTTTGTATTGATACAAAAAAGTTTTGAGTCGACACCTACGACAGATTTTCAAATCTCGCACTAGTTCCAACGGTTGAATTTCAGAGCATTTATTGTTACCACTTACCCACCAACGGTCATTTACTTCAGATGGCTATATAAGGAGTTAATTTTCGAAGCTTAGAAGATCTAGACACTATTCTATTACTTGAATCAAAAGCTCAAATTTTCAAGAAAGCATTTACTGCTCATTAAACTCCCCCAGCTGATTTCTCTCTCTTTGTTTATTTATTTCCAATTATTTGTAAAGAGTGTGAGTGAGTGAATCCTTGATTCCTACAAATTTATTGTATTAGAGGGTAAATAACCCTTGATCTATTAAGAGAGTGAGTTACATTTTTTAAAGAAAGAACTCAAGAGAAATTAGAAAAAAATAGAGATTATTTTGTAGGATCTTCTTGAGACTGTAAAAGGCTTTTGAATGAACTTGTGAAGCATTCCATTCTAGTGAATACTCTTAAGCGGAGTCTTGAGGAGTGGGCGTAGGCTTAGGCTTAGAAGAAGTCGAACCACTATAAATCTTGGTGTCGGCTCTTTTTCTCTTTTTCTAACCTCTTTAATTTCTTCATTGTTTTATTTCTTGATATACTTGCTATATTTATGTAAGAAAATAAAAGATTTTGAAAAAAGTTTTTAAATTGTTATTATTATTTTTAAAACCCAATTCACCCCCTCTTCAGCTTATAATAGGCCATTTTCCTTCTTCTCGCGCTCAAACTCTTCAGTCACCCAAATCTGAAACCGTTCATCTCCCTCTTCTCTCTGCACCTTTGCAAAACCTAGAGTCGGCCCCTTCTCTCTCTCTCTTGTTTCATTTCTTCCCTTCCCTCTCTCACCATCAATGACGACAAGAACAATGAAAAAGTGCAGCAAATGCCCACCCGAAGGGCCATCAAGCCTTAGGGCCACGAAGAAGTAGAAATCGAAGAAGGACAATGCTAGACCTTCAACCGTTGCTCCAATCGAACTGTCCCTAAAGTTGTAGTTCTCCAAGTACAAGAATTTGTACTTTAAATCCTTTGGTAATCAAAAGGCAATCCATGGGTGTTTTGTCAATTTTGAATTCTTTGATTCTATAGAAATAAAGTTTTTCAAGTGGTTCTCCAACCTCGAGTAGGTGAATCTACTCAAAAGTCGTGACCATCACTACCTTACCCTTGTCAACCTCTTTTATACACATTTCAAAATTATCGCTACCTCTGACAACACCATCACTACTTGGGTGTATGGTGTAGACATCTCCTTGAACTCTAAGACTTTGAATGATATTCTCAGACTCCCAGAGGGTAGACTCTTTGTCCCCTGTAAACCAAATAGAAGAACCATTGAAGGTTTCTCTTTTCATGAGGATGTAAAGAAAATTTTTGCTGTTGAGGAAGTGGACCTTTTCAAGCCCCTTGAGCTAACTCTCTCAAACCAGAAATGAAGATTTTACATAATTTCGCAAATCACAACTTTTTGCCTCAATTTAGAAAGTTCGATGATATTTCATTCATGCACATTTTCATTATGTGGTGCATTCTTGAAGAAAAGAAATTTGACCTTAGTTATTTGTTCATTTCTGACATGTTGCAATCTTACTCTAAGCAAAACTCATCACTTCCCCATAAAATGTTCTTAACCGAAGTTTTTTAGTATTTTGGTGTCGACTTAACCACTAAAAAAGGGATTTCTTTTTTAAAGCATGATCTGTATTGTAAGTCTGCACTCAAACATATGCAAATCTTTTTGGTTGATGGAATATGGACCACCCATTGCGGTAATCATGCCTCCCCCTCTCCTGTTCGACCATCATCCCGTAGGACTCCTCTTCCCCCTTCTTCTAGCCGTGCTAATTCTCCTATTCCCTTTGATTCTGGTTCCCCTACCCGTACTCGTGTTCCTTCTAGGATTGATACTCCTAGACCATCCTCCTTCCATGTTCCCCATATTCCACCCTCATCTGTTACTTCTGCATCTTCTCCTTTTATTGGTCCCTCCTCTCTAGAATTCACTAAGCTTGTTACTCTTGTCAAACGGTTGACATCATCTCCTGCATCCCTTCATGAGAAGGTTGATGCAGACCTTTATGACATCGGTTATAAAATGTCCTCCCATTCTGAGAGTATGACTAAACTTGAAAAGACCACTCGCATTCTGAAAATAGATGTAAGGCATGCTTGTGATGCTGGCCAGTCCCTGAGCAAGTCTATGAAGAAAAACATCGATTCCATTGCCTCAACAAACCACAAGATTCTTTACTAGATTCGAAAGGACTATGTTGAAGGAGTGGTTATGGCTATTCAGCAGAACTCGAGGAAGGTGGAAGAACACCTCTAGTGTATCAAAGAAACCTGGAGCAAACAATTTAAGCCGAAGAAATACAAGGAAGAAAAAGCTGCTCGATTGCGCCGAGAGGCTGATCTGGCTTTGGTAACCATGTTTGCAGTAATGGAATACACGAAGAAGAAGGATGCAAGGGCTCAGGCCTCTAAGGAGAAGGCCTACGAGAGAAAGAAGAAGCAAGAGGAGAAGAAGGCTTTCAAAAGGTAGATGGATGAGTCTTGATTTTTTTTGTTGAACACAAAAGGGAAGAAGGAAGAAAACATAGAAGTTTTTTTCTATTTTGCTGTGAAGGAGAAGATGTAATCATAACAATTTGTTTTTCTATTCTTGCATATTTGTGGATGAAAATATTAAATCTCTATTTATGATTATTAGTTGTTTTAATACACTTTCGTGATGCTCTTGTATGTCTATCTGTTATGAATAGAAAAATTTAAATTTACTTAAATTCGTATATGATTGCTTTGAAATTTCTATTGAATCAATTGTTATATCAAAATTATTGGAAGCCTAGGCTTGCTAGCATTGATGCCCAATTTTTAATAAATTCAGAATGCTTCTGAATTAAAATATAAATTCTCTTAAATAAGTGTTTTACACTGTTGCATGAATTCCTTATTGTTATGAATGCTTAACCTGTTTGAGGAATAGAGATAAGGAGAGTACCCTTGTCCAAAATTTTTTTAAATATTTTCTAAAAAATGTTGTAATCATTAAAAAAATGAAAGATTGTTAGCCCAAGAAATTTTTATTTAGATTTCGATGATTTTCATAATTCTATTTCTTAATTAAATTGATTTAAAAATATGATATTTAAGCGTTTTCAAAAAGGTAAGTATTGACACTACATGTCAATGAGTCGGCACATTATGCCATTTATGCTGACTCTTTATATTAAATGGATTGACACTCAGTATTCGGAATAAGAATGTTTTGAGTCGACACAGATTGATATTTGAGTCGGCACCTTACGAAAAAGTACACTTGAGACTCTCAAATGTGTTGATACCATTGAGAAATTGAGTCGACACCCTAACATCTTTGTCTAAGACGTTTTAGAAATTTAGATGAGTCGACACAAAATGATTTTGTCCGGACACATTCAGTATTGGACCGGGATTCATTTTGAGTCGACAACAAAGTGCTTTGAGTCAACACTAAATGATCCTTTGAGTTTTAGACTTCAGGTTTTGGGGTTGATACCAAATTCACATGAGTCAACACCAAAACACCCTTCGAGAAACAAAATGAGTCGACACCAACGAGAAATGGGTCGACACCAGAGCTACAAGTCATTTCCTGATTCTAAGTAAAAAAGGGTCAACACCAAAGGTTTTTGAGTCAACACAAATGTGCCCGTCAGAAACAAGAGTTTTAGATTGATACAAAACGAAGTTGAGTCGAGACCAAAACAACCTAGATTGCGTAAGTTTCTGAGTCGACACCAAACGAAAATGAGTTGACTCTAATAGTCCCGAGATTGACTGCAACTTCTTGAGCGACACCAAACGATTTTGAGTCGACACCAAAATCGCACCTGAAAAACTGAAGAAATGCACTAGATCGACACCAAACGTTCATGAGTCGACACTACTGTGTGGGTGAGAAAA
This sequence comes from Heliamphora pulchella, assembly GCA_032270985.1. Lineage (NCBI taxonomy): Eukaryota > Viridiplantae > Streptophyta > Magnoliopsida > Ericales > Sarraceniaceae > Heliamphora > Heliamphora pulchella. The sequence continues at coordinate 8,876 of JAULJZ010019401.1, forward strand.
TACAAAAATTGGGTCGACACCAACAAAGAATTGAGTCGACTCAACCACTTGAAAAACTTAGCCATAGATATTTTGTGTCGATACAAAAAGGTTTTGAGTCGACACTTGCAACAGATTTCAAATCTCGCCCTAGTTGCAACGGTTGGATTTTAGAACATTTATTGCCACCACCTAACCACCAACGGTCATTTACTTTAGTTAGCTATATAAGGAGTTAATTTTCAAAACTTAAAAGATCTGGATACTATTCTATTACTTGAATCAAAAGCTCAAATATTCAAGAAAGCATTTACTGCTCATTAAACTCCTCTAGCCGATTTCTCTCTCTTTGTTAACTTATTTCTAATCATTTGTAAAGAAAGTGAGTGAGTGAATCCTTGATTCCTACATATTTATTGTATTAGAGGGTGAGTCACCCTTGATCCTTTAAGAGAGTGGGTGATACTTTTTAAAGAAGAGTTCAAGAGAAATTAGAAAAAATAAGGATTGTTTTGTAGGAACTTCTTGAGGCTGTAAAAGGATTTTGAATGCGCTTGTGAAGTATTCGATCCTAGTGGATATTCTCAAGAAAAGTCTTGATGAGTAGACGTAGGCTTGAAAGAAATTGAACTACTATAAATTTTGGTGTCCGTTTTTTTTCTCTCTACCTAATCTATTTAATTTTTTCATTGTTTTATTTCTTGATATACTTGCTTTATTTGTCTAAGAAATTAAAACATTTTGAAAAAGATTTTTTAAATTATTATTATTATTTTTAAAATCCAATTCACTCATCACTTGGGTTGCCTGAACTAACAACGCGTGTAAAAAACACAGATAAATTTATTTGTGCCTCTTCAAAATATGTATAAAGAACATAAATAAATTTATCTGTTTGTATTATCTATGTTGATATACAAACAAATAAATTTATCTGTTAGGCATAAATAAGCAGACAGATAAATTTGTTTGCATTATCTGTATTAATATGTAAATTAATAAATTTATCTGTTAGGCATAAATATGCAAACAGATAAATTTATCTGTTTGCAGGGTATTTTTAGGATAAATCAAGCAATTGAACCTTATGCGTTAAAGTTTTTGTTAATAAACCTTGCACGTTAAAATTTATTTTTTTTTACCTCAAATTGAAATCCCCTTCAAAGAATGATTAGAACAGGTATACGGTTTGTATGGACTTAATAAGGATAACTAATACTATAGGTAATGTAATTGTAAAATGCTAAAATCTTATGGTATATTTTCTTACTTTATAACTTTATATATCTTGGCTATAAATAATTATGTCTTATTATTCAATTATTTATCTCATACTAATTAAATATAGTTTAAATAATTTTATGTTATATAATTTAATCATATGCAAAATTTGTATCCAAATTATTTATTCCACTTTATTACTTGTTCATCATAAGTTTTTTAATTATATAATATCCAATATTTTATCCTATCTCTTTATCAAACTATATAATTAATACATTCTAATTTCATCTATAATCTCACCATTGATCCTATCTATTTATCCCAACGCATAACAAATTATATCTTTAAATTTCATTTTTATATATTTCTACCGTATTTAATCCATTCAAAACTAATTTGGAAAACAAACAGCCCACAGATAATGGTAGGTAATATTGTTAGGGTCGCTAAAGAAGGTGTGGTGTAGCGTAGTCCCAATTGATATTTCGTTAATGTTTAGGTAGCAAGAATAACTTCTTCTCAATACCAAATGAAAACGAATTAATTTTCCTATTTACCAAACACAGAGATCATGAGATAATAACAACTTATGCACTCCAAGGCTATACGCAAAGATGTCATTGGGTACTCCCTAAAAATAGTACATGCATGTTTGGCTTAGGCTTTTTTTGGAAGTTTGTTTTTATTCATTTTTTCTAGACTTTTTTCTTTTTAAAAATATTTTTATTGTTAAGAGCTTTTACTCTCTTGTGGTTTTTTGTGACCATAGAAATCTAAAAAATATATTTGTTCATGCTAAATTTAAAAGATTTCACTAAAAATGAAAAAAACACACTAAAAATCTATTAAGTGGTCTTTTAGTTTGATTTTTTGGTCGAATCTAAAATGTATATTATTTTGAACAAATGCTAATATTTGTAATTCTAAAAATACAAACTAAAATCGTATAAGAAAAAAGCTAAACCAAACTCATTCTTAATTGAAAAGCTAATGAGAAGGTTGCAATACTGTAATATGGTGCCTCATCTCATACAAATTTTGTGTAACGCAACATGATCATTGGATTGCTTGCTGAGGATTAAGATCTTCATCTCACTTTGAGACACCAACCGTGCAAATGACTTTGCCAGAGGTGCGGCGCTAAAATCTTGATTGACAATTTCAACTTTTTGATTTTTTGGTTAAAAATATCAAAAAATTAAGATTGTCTGTTTGACAAAAAATAAAAAAGCTAAAAAGTTAAAATGTTAAATTAAAACACAATTTTTAAAAATATTTTATTTAAATTTTTACGACTTTTAAAATCTAATAATATTCTTTATTTATAACTTATTTACTACTACTACTACTACAAACTACACATAATTTTTAATATCAAATATATAAAATGGTAAAAATTATTTACTTTCAATAGCTAAAAATCTTACTTTTTATCCAAACAATTAATTTTAAAAAAATTAGCTTAAAAAATAAATTACCAAACAACCTATTTTAAATTTAATTTAGTTTTTTAACTAAAAAAAAATATAAAAAAACAAAAAAATAACTTTTAAGCTACTTCCCAAATGGGGGCCTAAGCCTAAGGATGAAAGATATCCCACCTTCCATTGATGTTGAAACGTCTCACACTCTGTATCACCACTTTCTACTCTATGATCTCTCCTACTCGGCTACTCCTATTCTTCTTCCCATATCTCTTCAATTTGTTCTCCCCCAGTTGTTGGACGGAACGTTATGTGCCATTCCATATATTTTCTATCAGATACACCTTTTCTCGGATGCGAGTATTTCTACACATACGGCGATTTTCCTCCACAGCAGGTGTTTCGGCAACCGAAGTCTTCACGTTCGACAAGGTCTCGGTACGAAAAATCGGGTTTGGTTGTGGGGAAGACAACGAGGGAAGTGGGTTCAACCAGGGCGGTGGACTGGTGGGGCTTGGCTGATGGCCGCTGTCGCTGGTGTCGCAGCTGAGGGAGCCCAAGTTCCCGTCCTGCCTAACTTCCGTTGAAGACCCCAGATCCAGCAAGCTTTTGTTGGGGTCTCTGGCAAGTGTCAGAAACACAGGCGGCGCAATAAAAACCACCCCTTTAATTCAAAACCCATCACAACCATCTTTAACTGTATTTCTCTTGAAGGAATCACAGTTGGTGGCACCACCTTGCCCATCAAGAAATCCACCTTCGCACTCAACGAAGATGGGATTGGTGGCTTAATCATAGACTGCGCCACAACAATCACGTATTTGGAAGAGAGTGCTTTCAAACTCGTCAAAAAGGAGTTCATCTTACAAGTAAAGCTCCCAGTGAACACCTCCGGCGCCACCGATCTTGATCTTTGCTTTACATAGCGCACCGTCAGTGTGGAGTTGCCGAATCTGGTGTTCCGTTTTATGGGTGCGGATTTGGAATTGCCGGTAGAAAACTACATGATTGAGGATACGAGCATGGGGCTGCTGTGCTTGGCCATTGGGGGATCAAGTGGGTTGTCGATCTTCCGCAACGTTCAGCAGCAGAACATGCAGGTGGTGTATGACCTGGCCAAGGAGACCCTATCATGTATACCAAAAAAGTGTGATCAGTGGTGATGTGAGCTCCTGTTATTGATCTTGTTGTGATTGTGTGTGTGTGTAGTCGTGTGGTTTCATTGATTTTGTTTTGATTTGTTTATATTTCAAAATAATCTGCATAAACAAACTCAAACATTTGCATGAACACTAATAATCTATGCACAAACAACTAACCACATATCAATTACAAAAACAGCAATTCTAGGATGCTCGAATGGGATTCCCAAAATTTACACCGAAAGAATTAGATTATTGCAATATATATATATATATATATAGCACTGAATTCATTATAGCACTGAATTCATTATAGTACTAAATTCAAAAAAGTATCCAATTTTGCACTAGTAATGATGCATATCGTAGAGAATGTGATCACTGTTTACCTTGAGCATACACTAAAATTTGTTGTGCTTCAAAATGGTATTCTTTTTATTCATATCATAAAAAATTGGGTTATTGTTTTGCCTTGGACAAAGCAGGATTTGTTGTGTTTTAAAATAACGATATTTTTTAACATAATTTTATGACCTGAATTGTTCATCTTGTAAATTTCATCGATATGCATAAAATTAGATTTATTAAACAGTGTTAGTTACTTGATCTGATTATATTTGTTTTACAAAATAAATAATTAATATATTTTTTTTATAACAAGCAGTAAACAAATATGATCAGATTATGTGTCTATGTCTAAAAAATATAATATTTGTGTGTGAATAGTGTACTCAACCAAAACTAAAATATAAGTAATTTAAATTATAAAATTATATAAAATATTAATATCATTTTAAAACACAACAAATCCAGTTGTGCCATAGTCACAACAAAATTTGTTTCCCATGTTGTACTAGTAAACATCTGGATATGATGCCAAAAAAATAACTATTGCATTATATTTTTGCGCCAAAAAAGTAACTATTGCATTATATTTTAGCGCCAGACAAAATGAATAGTTCAAATTATAAAGTTATGTAAAAATAAAATAAAACCATTTTAATTAAAGTACAACAAATTCTAGTGTGCTCAAGGTAAACAGCAATCCCATTCTCTACGATATGTACTATTACCGGTGCAAAATTGGGTATTTTTTTTAATTTAGCGCCATAAAATGTTTTATATATATATATATATATATATATATATATATATATATATATAAAAAAATTCAGGAGGGGCACGTGCCCCCCTGGCCCCTTCATAAATCTGCCACTAGTGACAAGTCTTAGCAATATGGAAGTAGAAATGTCATAGCGCTACCATTGACCCAGATCTAATTCCAGAACTGTTCATATACCATAGTCTATCGCCATTTACCATATTTTATCACATTGGACGACCATATGTGGTCGAGAAATGTCAACTTTGTAAAGGAGCGGTTGAGGTTACGATTTTTTTACAACAGTTGCAGAGCAATAGCATATAAGGCTATACTTCTTTCATATTTTTCGTTTTATGTGATGTTGAATCCTCTTTTCATATGAGTTTGTGTTCTCTTGTATAGAAGTTTGATCTTTTTTTTATAAATGTTAGTTTCTCTTTCTTTCGTCATGATTATTTGGTCCATTTAGAGCTGTTAGATTTTTGTTGTTGCACTCTTTTATTTGATATATTGTCGATCAAAAATATATTTAGTTCTAACACATTTTTTTGATAAAAAAGTCATCTCCCTTTCTTTGCATTAAAACTAAGGTTTTTGGCTTAGAAGAGAAAAAGACATGGTAATTCCTTCCGTCTCTTTCTTCCTAGATCTCATTCTTCCACTTCTCTCTAATATCTTTTTTTCTATTATATTCTTCTCTCATATTTGTTCTTTTTTCTTTTCTTTTATTTTGGCGCTTATTTCTCATATCATTATTTGTTCTTCACTACTCATTTTCTTTTAAGTTGTTTTTCATATTTAGGCGATCAACTTATAAGCACAAGTACATAAATCGATACTGATAATGCTAAAGTTGATAATAGCCGATTACCTCTAGCCTTCAGTAAGTTAGTACTAAAAAAGTTAAGTTGATACTATAATGTCATTCAAATTAGCTGTGGAAAATAAAATGTGGCCATATGCGACTCGACTCGTGGTGATTGATTTTTTTTTTAAACCCTTCTATGTACTTTGAGGTTTTCCTCTCTCTCTCTCTCTCTCTCTCTCTCTCTGAAGAGTTATCTTGCCCCGCATGATATATCTCTTTAATCGACTTTATATTATAGGATAGCATTTTTTGACTTTTTTTTCCAATTTTTCTCAATTTTTTTGATTTTTGGTTTACATTTTTTATTTTTTTGATTCATTATGATAAACGAATCTAAAAGTATAAACATTTTGGCTAAAATTAAAAAAACAAAGTTTACTAGAGACCAAAAAGTCTTATAAAAAAAGTCTTACGAAAGTATTAAAGTGACTTTTTTTATTTTATCTAATTTTATTTATTTCTTGGTCAATTTTTTTACTTTTTTGTTTTTCAATTCCTACCATACCACGAATCAATTATGAGCGAAAGATTTGTAGAATAGTAAGAGCACCACCAATTAAAAATAAATTGAGAGGAAATGTATTACAATGATTTGAATTTATATAATGTAGACTAGTTAATGTAATAATTAAAAAACTTTACAAGATCATATGTAATAAAAATATTAAAAAGTGTGGTAGACCTAAATTATTATATGATGATGTATTATATATTTATTAGTCATAACTGAAGATATAGTTATTAATAAAATAGAATAATATAAAAAATATTATGTAATCGATCTTAATTGATTAAAAGAAATTAATTTGGTTTAATTAATTTCTAAAAAGTGTCATCATTTATACAAACGTAAAAAAAAATTAATAAAAATGACAAAAGACAAAAAAATTCTATCCCACAGGTGCCTAATTTATTCTATTATTTATCACACTAATTTTTATAATAAAGTAAACTTTATTTATAAAAAAAATTAAGTATTGTTAAAGAGAGTATAATGGATTTTGAATAATAGCTTAATAGAGATAAAAAAAATTTAATATCAATATATTTTTAAGTGTAGGGCCTATTATTTTTATAGATATTAATATATTTTGTATAAATTATATATTATATATTTTTTTATTACAATTCAATAAATTTCAATTAACATTTTTTAAAAAATTATTATCAAATTTTAATACCACGTGACATTGGTGTGTAACA
>JAULJZ010019410.1:0-15817 GCA_032270985.1 Heliamphora pulchella
GGCCTTGGGCCATTTTTACACCTCTACTAGAAGCCAAATATTTCATCAACAAGGAACAGAGTGAAAAGGAAGAAGAAAAACGAAAGGGATGGAGAATAGTAGGAAGTGATTGTAAAAGAGCAATTGAGGAAGTTCTTGCCAAGATGGTGGAGAAATCTTGTTATACTTCCTAAATTTGCATCTTCTTTCATTGCAAGTTTAGTTTTTGAAAGACAAATAAGAATAAAATTACAACCAAAAAAGGTAATAAAAAAGGAGTAAACTATTAGTATTAATACATATTAGGAAGTTATGATCCCTTTGATTTATGGTTTATCTTTGGCTTATTTCTTGCCTTTATTTGATTTCTTTTGTAAACATAGTTTGTTAATATAAATAGATGGCTATTCTTCATTGAAGGTAAACTAAATTTACAGAATGCTTTTTGGTATTAGAGGCAATCATCCATCAAGAGAAAAAAAAAGAATCAGAAGGGTTACCGTTGATCGGCCCATCTAGTTTGACCAATGCCATCATCATTGTTGTTGACCATCATTGTCGCTGTCAACATCGTCACCATCGACCATCGTCGTTGTTGTCAACCATCTGGTTTGATCATCACCATCTGGTTCGATCATCACCATTTGGCTCGACCACCATCTACGAACAACCAACCATCAAAGTTTTCGTCCTTCGTGCCCAGTGGCAGTCGCCCTCTGTGCCCCATCACCATCGATCTCTTCTGTTGTTCGTATAACCTCCTTTGTGACGTCGATCTAGATCACGATTTCTACTGTTTGCGACTTGAGCCTTTGATCCAATTTGACCACCGGTTGTTCCTTGGTGTCGATCTCAGCTGTTGATCTCAGCCATCTACTTTTGATGTTCGCGTCTTCCCAGCGGATTGGATTCTTGCCGTTGATCCTTGCCATTGATCTCTCTAATTTATTAATGTCGTAAATCTCTATTTTCTCTTTATATCTGTTTAGTGCTACCGATTTTCTTTTCAATACCAATGTTAGTGGTTCTGCAGTTTCTTTGGCCATCTATTTATTTTGGTAGCATCCTTACTGCACAATATGACTAAATCAAGTGGCAAAAGTGTGCTTAAATCATCTCAATTAGATTTCTCTCTCTCATGTGCTTGCTCAACGTATTACTAGTGTATGGTTGAATGGAAAAAAATTTGCTGCTTGGAGTCCATGTTTTTGCCTCATTCTCGGGAAAAAAGGCAAGTCTAGTTGGCTTTTGGAGAATAACCCTAAGCTTGCTCAGTGGGACATTAAGAATTGCAGCATGCTGAGTTGGTTCTTCAATTCTATGGAGGAACATGTCTACAACATGTTCATGTATTATGACACTATTCCTCGTTTATGGATTGCATTAACAGAGATGTATGCATATACCTGTAATGATGTCTGCATTTTTGAGTTATATAAGAATATCTCTCATGCCTCTCAGGAGGCTTTAGGATTCTCTGTGGCTGAGTTTTTTAGGTATTTACAGTCTCGCTAGGAAGGGTCGGCCTAATATGAGCCATTGGGTAATTTTTCGGCTGAGGCAGCTTCTATAATGGTGAAACGGCTCCCTCGTCAACATACTATCAGTTTTGATGCGTTTAACTTGAATTTGAGTCTTTAGAATTAGATTTCGATCACCTCACCCATGCCTTTCTTGTATGAGGCCTTTGCTACTATTCATGGCGAGGAGCATTGACGTTAGTTATTGTAACCCATTCCTCCCCCCGTCGCTGAACCTCCATCTATAACTGCTTAGATAGCCTTCGCTATTAGTTTGGGATCTCGTACCTCAACTAGAAAGGTTGTTTGTTATCATTGGGGTGAAGTGGAACACACTAAGTTCTGTTGTTTCAAACTTTGCCCTCAATTAAAGCAACGCTTTGTTTAGAACAGTGTCTCTGGCTCTAAGTCCTCTTGCACTGCTGGCATTGCCGAGAATGCTATAAGTTTTGAGCCTCCCGCCCCTTTTGACTTTAGTCGTCTCCAATCTCAGATTTGTTAGCTTGCTTGGCTCACTTACTGCTCAGGCATAGGACATATCTCCGATTCCCATCGCTACTCCGGCCTCAAGAATTCCTATTGGTTTACATGTTTGGTTTGAGAAACCTACTTGGGTTTTGGATTTCAGAGCCAATGATTATAGGACTGGTGAGTTGTCTTTAATTTATTCTCTATTCATTTTTATTAATCGCATTGTTTGCCTTGCTGATGGCTCCACCTCGTATGTTCGTCATAAGGGTGCTCTGTCTCTTTTTGTTGTTATTATCCTAGACTTTGTTTTTTATGTTCCTAATTTTTCCTTTAATCTCCTATCTATTAGTCGTCTTTGCTAAGTATCTTCATCGAACTGTCATTTTCTCTCACGTAATATTTTGTGTGGTTGCAGCTTTCCTTTTTATATCGGGTAAATTCTAATATATTATTAATGGACTTGGTACTGCACGGTATTCTTTTAGTATTCATATCTGTTTATTGTTTTAGGTTCCTTAATTATATTTGATCTCGTCTTAGGAATCTCGTCTAAACTACAGTTCCTTTACTATTTTTAGGGCACATTACACTGTTACATTGAAGACAATTGCAGTGGGCCGTGATGCTTTACAACTTCCCACAGCTGTGTTTGATACTAATTTTGGGAAACCAATGATAATTGATAGTGGTACAACCTTGGCGTATCTTGAAGATGAGCTGCTTATCCCACTGATGGGAAAGGTATGCCAAGTGTTTCATAGCATGCTCATTGGAGTTTTTCTGTTAAATGCTTATGTGTTCTTCCCTTTTCTAATTAGATTATGGCTGCACAACCTGATTTGAAATTGCATACTGTTGATCAGCAGTACACATGCTTCCAGTTCACTGGAAAGTAAGGATTCTTACCATTGACCTTTTCTTCTTTCTATTGAGGAAATGTCTGGAGATCTTGTATATCATGAAACATAGTAACTTCAGGATTTCACTTTTTGTTTTACATTTTCAAGGTCACAAGGCATAAGTGGTTCAATATATGTCTGTATAAAATATCCATATTTTACAGTTTCTTTAACTTTGGACTTCCTTTCACTGACACCTTATATTTTGCTTTATTTGAGGTATCACAAGCTCTATTGACTTTCATATTGATTATCCATTTGTATTTCATTTGACTTTCATTTCGATTATCCAATTGCACGAGGGGTTTTGCATTGGTAGTAGAATACTTAAGCATAGTGGTTTTTCTTACCATAAAAAAAATCCATATGCTTTGTCTTGCTACCATTCTTGTATAGGGTCTTTCCCTCTTGGGTGGCATTCTCTTAATGCCCTTATACACTTTTCTTATATATGTATGTATGTATGTATGTATGTATGTATAAATCTATTTGCTTGCAAACTTATGCATCTCACTATGGAGCTCTTACAGAAAAGTACACAAAAACAGAGAGAAGTGTAACAAGGATGAAAGGGCATATGATGAGTTATGATTTATTTATCACTGAGTGCAAATATTACAGTGGTAAGTGGGCAGTCTTTCAAGTCACTCACGCCCACTTCCATTATTGCCTTTCTTACTCAATGACTGAAATTGGCACGAGTGGAGAAAGGTAATATTTCAATTCAATTGCCTTGTAATGCATAAAGGAGATTCATCTTTTACCCAGTTGGGTAATGTCCGTACATTTATAAATAGAACTATAGAAGGATATCATCCACTTGCATTATGACATCATGATTATGTGTATATAATATAACTTTATATATATATGTATATATATCGTGTTAAAATACATATAATTTCTGAACAATGTGTGAGATGATTTTTTTCATTTGGGCTTTCGCCCACGATCAGTTTCATTGTGTCCATCCCTTTGCATATGGTCTTTCGTTGATGCTATTTTGGCGCCACTTCATCTAGGATACTAACTCACCACCTAGTCATCGCGGCTAGGTGCGATTAACCATCACAAACACCTAAACCAAGCCAAACCAAACCAAACTAAGTTTTTGTCCTAATGAATTGGGGTTGGCTACATGTATCATTTTACATTATTCTGCTCTGTTAAGGGCCATATTTTCAATGCTATTTTTCTCTGATAAGGGTCATATTTTCATTTAATTCCAATAACTTTATATTTTTTTCTTAATACGACATTCAATGTCTATTTAGGTCTACTCCTCCCTTAGTGTTTTTATTATCGTTCCGTGAATTTTTTAATTTTTAATTTTATATTTTCTAGTTTTACTACAGATCCATCTTAAGTTTTTTATTTCAGCGACACTCTTCTATTTGTGTGATCTTTTTTAACAGCCCAACATTCTGTCCCATATAAAATCGTAGGCCTAATAGTTATCCTATAAATTTTTTTTTTAATGTTGTAGTATCTGTCGATCGCATAGAACACCGGAAGCATCCCTCCACTTGAGCAAACCAACTTTGATTCTATGGGTTACATGATTACATCATTTACAATCTCTCCATCTTTGTTAATAATTGAACCTACTCCTAGGTATCTCTTGGTTTTGAATCTTTACCTTTCATTATTAGTACTTTATTACTGCTAAAATTACATTTCATATATTTAGTTTTATTCCTACTTACTTGAAACCCTTTTGAGTCCAAAATTTCTCGAAACCCTTTTGAGTCCAAAATTTCTCTTCACATTTTTAAAATAGTGTTAACTTCACGCCTTCTTTCATCCACTAAGACAATATCATCAACGAACAGCATACACCATGGACTATCATCTTGAATATGTCTAGTTCGTTCATCCATAACTAAGGCAAAGAGATATGGATTCAAAGTCGATCCTTAGTGTAATCCTACTGTAATCGAGAATTCACTTGTTTCTCCTATGGATGATCTAATCCTCGTGATGGCTTTGTTATACATGTCTCTTATCACATCAATGTACCTCTTTGTTACTCCTTTTCTCTTTAACGTCTACCATCTAATATCTCTAAGCACTCTATAATAGGCCTTTTCTATGCCTATAAAAAACTATATGAAGATCTCTTTTCTTTTCTCTATAATATCTTTATTAATCTACTTAGTAGGTGGATTACTTACATAGTTGATCTACTAAACATAAAACCAAATTGATTTTGTGATACTGTTGTTGTTAACCTTAGACGATGTTCAATCACTCTTTTTCGTAGCTTTATTGTATGAGTCATCAACGTAATACCTCTATAGTTGTTGCAACTTACCATTTTGAATATCTCTTTTATTTTTATATATAGGTGCTAGAATACTCTTTCTCCACTCTTTGGACATTTTCTTAGGTATTATAATTTTATTAAATAACTTTGTTGACCAAGGCACTCCCACTTCGTCTAGACATTTCCACACCTCCACGAGGATACCATATGACCCTAAAGCCTTACATAATTTCATTCTTTTCGTAACAGTTTTCACTTCAAACTTTCTTATTATGTGATAGAACTTATATTTTTTAATTTTATCAAAGTTATCAGATTCCCTTAATGCTAAAACTGCAAATTATTGCCCCTTTCCCCCTACTTCATGATTGTCCTTTGACTTACTGTCTGCATGATCCCTTTTCCTTCATCTCTCCTTGAAGAAAGTTAATACTTATATACAATAACAACTTGTCTTATCTTTGTGACATTAGCAATGAAGGGAATCATGCCCTCTCCTTCCTTTTCCTTCTCATAAAGCGACACGATCTCATGCTCCTCGTGTCACTTTTTATTTGGTTTCTATTAAGTTAGTGCTATTATTGTATTTTTGGTATGCTTGTCTTACTTATTATATAAATAATAGTGGTAAGAGAGTTAACCTTAATTTTGGGTGCTCACTCTTTTCATTGTTTGAATAACTCTCTCTTATTCACTCTCAACTCATTTTTATTGTTCTTCGTTTATTCATCAATCTTAACATGGTATCAGAGCAAAATCCTATGTAATTGAGTTTTCTCATTCGTTGTTTTTTCTTTTTTTCCCTTTTTTTTTTCCATCTTAGAATTCGACATTTGTCAAAAAAAAAAAAAAAACTTTTTCTTCTAGAGATGATCGATTGGATTTAAGGATTCATGTTATGATTTTTCCAAATTTTTTCTAGCATGTTTGCTAATTTTTTTGGTTTTTTGAGATTTTTAGCGCCAAACCCTAGTTTTTTAGAAATCCGCGATTGTGGCAGTTTTTTCTTCAATCGATGGTTGATTCCTCTTCCATGGGTGCCGAGTAGGGTTATATAGGCCTCTCTAAGGATCGAATCAACCCTATTGTTGAGTTTTGGTTGATTTTGTCATGCAACAAGGGTTTACTCGACCTGCGGCTTCTCCGTTTTGACTTTTTTCGCCCTTTTTCATTTTGTTTTGGTTCTTGAAGGGCTCGACCAGTGTGTTTGAATGCTCTGTTTGGTTCACCTCTGCCTTTTAGTGTTGTTTGTTAGCCGCGGCTACATCTGCTTGGGTCTTCAACCGTCTATTAGGCTTTTTTCCAACTTTGCTCCAATCTGGTATGGTATTTTTGCTATCTTTGGTGGTCTCATGGTTTAGTTCTACCTTGATTTGCCCTTGTTCCATCGTTTCTTGCTTCTGTGTGCCTCGTACTACTTGTTTTTGGTTTTACATAACCATGTTGGATTCTGAAAAGGCTGGTAATACGGACACTGGCTTGATTCGTTCAGGGACTCCAACTGATAGTCCGTCTCTTCAAATCAATCATGTCAAGTTAGATGGCAGCAACTATTTGATTTGGTCTTTAGACATTGCTGCTTGCGGTGTCTCTGGGTATATCACTAGTGAAACTTCACAGCTAACAGTTGTGGGGCCGTCTCGCACATGGTGGACAGAGGAAAATGCCCTTGTTATGTTATGACTACTCCATTCTATGCAGCCATCCATTAGTCGCAGTTTTTTGCTTTTGGATACTGCACATGAAATTTGGTCTGCTACAGCCCAAACTTATTCCCAGACAGGCAATGAAGCTCAACTCTATGAATTGCAGAAGAAACTCCGTGGGTTAGACCAGATAGATCAGTCGCTAGCCTAGTATTATGCCGAGTTGACCAGTTTGTGGAACGAGATGGATTATTATCAGGATTTCCATGCCATTTGTACTACTGGTGCTACCGCTTTCCAGAAAGTAGTAGAAAAGGAGCTGGTGTATGATTTCCTTGTCGGCCTCCATATTGACTATGATCCGATTCGTGTCCAAATTTTGGGACGAGATCCGTTCTCTACCACGAGGCAGGCATATGCTTATGTTCAACAGAAAGAGAGTCGTTGTCATGTTAGGGTTCTTCCTCCCGATTAGGAGCACTTTGTATTAACTGTCGCGTCCATCACTCGGCCAGGACAACCTATTAAATCTGGGGAGAAGAGTGGTTTAGTCGCTCGTGATCAGTTGCGCTGTGAGTGTTGTGGTAAAACTCGTCATACTATCGATCACTGCTGGAAGTTACATGGTCGTCCTACTCAGGGATGTGGTGGTGGCCGTGGTAGTGGCCGTACTGGTCCTATTCGCTCCTACGCTCATCTTTCTGAGATCTCTGGTAGCACATCTAGTGAGACTGGCCCTCTCTCTGAGGTAGAGTTGACTACTCTCAGGCGCCTAATGGCTCAGGTTGACATCTCTCCTTCTCCAGCCTCCACTTCCACCTCTAACTTTGCTCACTCAGGTATATCTTCTTGTGCACTTAGTGTTGTTGCATCTTCTATTCCTTGGATCATTAACTCTGATGCCACTGATCATATGACTAGGTCTTCCACCTTGTTTTTTACTTATTCTACTTGTTCTGGTAATGATAAGGTTCGCATAGCCGATGAGTCTTTATCTTCTATTTCTTGCAAAGGTTCTATCAATTACTCTTCCACCCTTTCTCTCTCGTCCGTTCTTCATGTTCCCAATTTTTCTACTAATCTTTTATCTGTTAGTCGTCTTACTAGTTCATTAAACTGTTCTGTAACCTTTTTTCCCACTCATTGTGTTTTTCAGAAACTGGTGACGGAGAGAACGATTGGCAATGGTAGTGCGCATGGTGAACTGTACTTACTGGATGTTCCGTCTACCTCTTCTCTTTCACCTTCACCGTGTGGCCAAGCTCTTCATGTCGATACTGGACCTTTAGTGGCATCGTCGTTTGGGGCATCCTTCCTTTGGAGTCTTAGAGAGGTTTTTTCCTTCTTTAGCTAAACTTTGTTCTAGAAGTACTTTTTGTTGTGAAACTTGTAAACTTGCTAAACATAAACGGTCTGTTTATCCTTCAGTTAATAAACATAATGATTTTCCGTTTATGCTTATCCATTCTGATGTTTGGGGTCCTTCACCTGTTACTTCTATTTCTGGTTATCGATAATTTGTGACTTTTATTGATTGCTATTCTCATGTCACTTGAATTTATTTACTTCGTGCTAAAAGTGAAGTTTTTTCGTGTTTCCAAGATTTTCATAACATGGTGCGTACCCAATTTGAAGCCACTATCAAGATTTTTCGTTCTAATAATGGGATTGAGTATCTTGATGGTGGTTTCCACGCCTATCTCGAGGCTCATGGTATTCTCTTTCAAACAAGTTGTGTCCACGCTCCTGAACAAAATGGAGAGGCGGAACGCAAAAATCGTCATCTTCTTGAGATTGCCCGTTCTCTTCTTTTCACTATACATGTTCCCAAGTCTTTTTGGAGTGACGCAGTCCTCACCGCTACTTATCTTATCAATCGTTTGCCTTCTGGTGTCCTTCACTTCAAAACACATTTGGCACTTCTACCCCGGTCTCCACCTCTCTCTTCTCTTCCACCTAGGGTCTTTGAGTGTACTTGTTTTGTTCATGTGCCTAAACACTCAGGCTGTTAAATTGGATTCTAAAGCTGTTAAATATATCTTCATTGGCTACCCTCCTACTCAAAAGGGATATAAATGCTATTCTCCTACCACTCGCAAAGTGTTTGTCAGTATAGATGTTACTTTTTGCGAGACTAAGTCATTTTTTCGCCCTTCTGAGACATCTTTTCAGGGGGAGACATCTACATTGGAAGAGATAGTGCAATCGGATACGCTTATTCAACCTAATCAAGGGTCTCATAGGTTGGTCTTTCCAAATCTTATACACCCAAACCGTATTCCCACAAAGGGGGAGAACGAAGGGTCGGGTGAGGGGAAAACAAAGCAGGATATTGTTGGACGGTTAGATCGAACTGATCTGCATACTTATTCTCAACGTCAGAAGGATCAGCCTGCTCGTGCACCACTACTACCTTGCCAGTTGCTCTCTCCGGCCCTTGTTTCAGTCTCTTCCACTGCTTCACCTGGTAATGAATCCTCTGTTGTTAATCTTGATACTTGTTATTTACCTAGGGTCTTTGAGTGTACTTGTTTTGTTCATGTGCCTAAACACTCAGGCTGTTAAATTGGAATCTAAAGCTGTTAAATATATCTTCATTGGCTACCCTCCTACTCAAAAGGGATATAAATGCTATTCTCCTACCACTCGCAAAGTGTTTGTCAGTATAGATGTTACTTTTTGCGAGACTAAGTCATTTTTTCGCCCTTCTGAGACATCTTTTCAGGGGGAGACATCTACATTGGAAGAGATAGTGCAATCGGATACGCTTATTCAACCTAATCAAGGGTCTCATAGGTTGGTCTTTCCAAATCTTATACACCCAAACCGTATTCCCACAAAGGGGGAGAACGAAGGGTCGGGTGAGGGGAAAACAAAGCAGGATATTGTTGGACGGTTAGATCGAACTGATCTGCATACTTATTCTCAACGTCAGAAGGATCAGCCTGCTCGTGCACCACTACTACCTTGCCAGTTGCTCTCTCCGGCCCCTGTTTCAGTCTCTTCCACTGCTTCACCTGATAATGAATCATCTGTTATTAATCTTGATACTTGTGATTTACCTATTGCCCTTCGAAAAGGCGTTAGGACATATACTCAACATCCAATTTCACAATTTGTCTCATATGACTCATTATCAAACCCATATCGTACTTTTGTCTTGTCTTTGTCCTCTATGTCGATTCTACAGGGATGGAAAAAAGCTATTGTGGACTCTAAGTGGAAAAAGACTATGATTGAAGAGCCAGTTGGGTGCAAATGGGTATTTACTAGGAGTTAGTCTCTCTTCCAAACGAGAAAAAACCAGTTGGGTGCAAATGGGTATTTACTATCAAATACAACGTAGATGGGTCAGTGGAGAGATTGAAGGCAAGACTAGTTGCTAAGGGCTTTACACAAACTTATGGTATTGATTATCAAGAGACTTTTGCCTCAGTCGTCAAAATGAATTCTGTTCGAGTACTCTTATCTTGTGCTACTACTATGGGTTGGCCTCTCCAACAATTGGATGTGAAGAATGCATTCCTCCATGGGAACTTAGAGGAAGAGATTTATATGGATGTACCACCAGGGTTCTCATCCCTTGAAACAGAAGGGAAGGTGTGTAAATTGAAGAAGGTTTTATATGAGCTCAAGCAATCTCCAAGAGCCTAGTTTGAAATATTCTTCAAAGACTATGTTAAGATTTGGATACCGACAAAACCATGTAGATCACACCATGTTTATCAATCGTAGTAGTAATAAGATCACAATCCTTATTGTCTACGTTGATGACATAGTTGTGACAGGAAATAATGCAGATGAAGTGTCTCATCTTAAGGCAAGTCTAGCTAAAGAATTTGAGATGAAAGATCTAGGGGCGTTACGATACTTTCTTGAGATTGAGGTTGCTAGATCAAAGAATGACATCTTCATTTCCCAACGAAAGTACATTCTTGATCTCCTCAAAGAAACTTGCATATTAGGTTGTCAACCAGCACCTATTGAGGCTAATCATCGCCTCAATAGTGGTGACGGCGAACCAATTGACAAAGGCAAATTTTAGAGACTTGTGGAAAGATTAATATATCTATCTCATACTAGGCCTGATATTGCATATACTGTGAGGGTGGTTAGTTAGTTTATGCATGATCTCCGTAGTGTGCATCTTGATGTCGTTTATCACATTTTGCGGTATCTTAAGTCTGCTACAGGAAAAGGACTTCTGTTTTCTAATCATGGTCACATGAAATTAGAAGCATTCACGGATGCGGGCTAAGCTGGTTCAGTTGACGATAGGCGGTCTACATCGGGATATTGCACGTTTGTAGAAGGTAATCTGGTTACTTGACGAAGTAAAAAGCAGACAGTAGTAGCTAGATCAAGTGCAGAGACTGAGTACAGGGCTATGGCACATGGCATTTGTGAACTTCTCTGGCTCCGAGTTCTATTGAACGATCTGAGAATTGAGTGTGAAAAGAAAAGCCTATGAAGTTATATTGAGATAATAAAGCTGCCATCAACATTGCTTATAACCCAGTACAGCATGACAGAACGAAGCATATTGAGATTGACAGACACTTCATTAAGAAAAACCTATGCAAGAGTTCAATTTGTATACCATTTGTGAAATCTGCTGATCAATTAACAGATATTTTTACTAAAGGGCTTAGTAGTAAGGTGTTTCACTCCATTATATGCAAGTTGGGCATGAAAAATATCTATGCATCAACTTGAGGGGGAGTGTTAAGTTAGGGCTATTATTGTATTTTTGGTATACTTGTCTTATTATATAAATAATAGTGGTAAGGGAGCTAACCCTAATTTTTGGGTGCTCTCTCTTTTTACTGTCAGAATAACTCTCTCCTATTCTCTCTCAACTCTCTCTTACTGTTCTTCGTTCATTCATCAATCTTAACAGAAAGCTAAACCTATTGACGGCCTTCCAACTCTGTTTGTTGAAAGAGCCTGAACAAAGATGTGAGATCGTAATGCATATTATCGATCCCTTGTGCACAATATGCTTATGGGCATAAGAAGAGTGGGAGAAATATTGAAAAGAAAATAATAATCCATCATCAGAAAATTCCCAGAAGAGAATCCCAATTTGAAGAAAAATGTTACAAATGTGGCCAATTTGGGCATTACGTTAATGAATGTTTAACTAAGAAAAAGCTACATGAACTTCAAGTTGACTTAGGTGTAAAACAGCAGTTATGCAAATTAATGCCAATTTCAAACTATAGTGAGTCTGAACAATCAACAGACAATATGGTGGAATTAGCATCTGGAACCTCTACTAAATATAAAGACTTAGTAGAATGAAAGAGGAATGAAAAGCGTCCATTGTCTCATGAGGCAAGCTTACTTAGTGGAAAATATAGGAAAATGGTTGAAGTACATATTGCCAATGTAACCTAAGTAACAGAAAAAATGTCTTCCCAATTTAACCATCTATGTGAATGTTCCACTGACAGCAATTATTGGAAGAATTCCAAAAGGGAACCCATCCGCCCCCCCCCCCCCCCCCCCCCCAAAAAAAACAACACACACACAAAAGCCAACTCTTCAAAATATTGCCATAATCTTTTACTTTCAATAGTGCCAAAGCCTAGATGAACTCGAGAAGTTAAAAAATCGACAAAATTCTTAAGACTACACTAAAGACGAAAAAACATGGGAAAATCATATTGCCATAAGGAGCCTAAACCTGTATGGGAAGCTAGGCTTTTTGTTTTTAGATTCCTTTCATCTTTAGTGAACATTTTTTTCAACTTTGTGCTGAATTTTTGTACTTCTTAGATTCCTCTTCACTAGAGGAATTAAAAAAGTAAAACTTTTTAACCAAAATATGAAAGAAGTTCAGAAAAATATGGGGAAAAAAACAACTTTTTAGCCAATACGAAGCTTTTTTGTCTTTAGTAAACTTTTTTCAGCTCTGATCAAAAAAATTTACTTGTTAGATTCCTCTAGTTAAGAGTAATCAAATATAAAAATAAAAATTTTGGTCAAAATATGAAAAAGGGCTAAAAGGAGGAAAAGAAATCTTTCAAAAAAAATATAAAAAAGGCCTTTCTGTGAGGTCAAATAGGTATTACAAGTCCCCATCAATGAACAGAAAAAACTGTTTGATATATTCGATCAGATGTAGAATCCTTCCATGAAAAGAAAAGTCACTAAAATTTGTGTAGTTATGGAAAAAGAAGAAGAAGATGAAAACCCCCTTCAAAATCTAAATCCATATAGTCTTTAAAAGGTCTTTAAGCAATTAAAAATCTCACAAATAACCTGTTATTATTGAATATATATACTATCGGTAATTGATATTGTTGACATAACAGGAAATAAAGAACAGCCAGATAATTCTTACTTAAATACTCTTCACCAAATCACTTACCAGAAATGGTAGATAAGAATAAATTTTGCCATAAATAATGAATATACTATCAGCAATGTTGTTATGCTTGTGGATAGTGGTGCAGAGTGCAGACATGAATTGTATCCAAGGACAAATTCCTACACAGTATTTTGAAAAGACAACTAAAGATTAACAACAGTAAATGGGACAATACTGCCCATTAATCAAATTGTAACAATATATTTTTGTAACCAAGGAATTTGTATCCCATCCTCCTTTTTGCCCATAAGATATTTACAACAAAAAAATATTCATGCTTCTTACCAGATTCTGTGCCGTATAGATTAGATTCTGTTGTAATTTCCTATTTCAAGTCGGGATATTGGCAAGTTAAAATTCATGAGAAAAGCAGCTATAAAACTGTTTTTATTGTATATTTTGAACAGTAAGAATCCAATGTTGTCTTTTTAGTTTGGAAAATGCTATATCATAATTTCATTATATTATTAATGAAATTGTACACCATACAAAGAATCTTTAATTGTTTATATTGGTGATATTTTAATATTTTCCACTTCAATTGATCAAAATTTTAAACAACTAAGAATTTTCAAAGACTTGATAAAACAAATCGGTCCCGTGGTTTCTACTCCCAAGCTAGTATTTTAGACATGTGAATAGACATCCTCTCTTCACAATCTCGCCGCTCCTTACTTTAATAGAAAGACCAGGAATGGACGTTTGATTTTTAGGACATAATATTCATGAAGGAAAATTGTTCCTATTGAATGAACACCATTGATGTGCATCTGAATTTTTCAGATGAGATTAAAGACAAAAGCCAATTGCAAAGATTTTCGGGTAGGCTTAAATTATATTGCAGATTCTTATAAAATTAGGCTTTTGACTCAGCAATGCTTCATACCAGCTTAAGAAAGAATCCTCCATCATGAACAGAAGAGAGAACTGCTGCGGTAAGAAAGTTTTAAGGGCTAAACAATTGTCTTGTCTTCACTTGGCCAATCCAACATGGTTCAAAATTGTGGAAACCAATGTTAATAGAATAGTATTAGACTAAATGAAGGCGTTAACCCCAATAAGGTACGCAACGGTTTATTTATAGAACAACGAGACCACATAATAAGCTATGGTGTGCCCAACCACACCGGATAATAATAATAATAATAATAATAATAATAATAAAACTAATATAATTATAATAAAACTAACACCCCCTCAAGCTGGTGCATATATATCTAGCATGCCCAACTTGTTACATATGTATCGAACCCGATGACCTGGAACAGACTTAGTAAAAATATCTGTCAACTGCTTTCCAGTACGAACCGCACCGAACACGATTACACCATTCTGATACCCATGCCGAATAAAATGGCAGTCCATCTCGATATGTTTAGTACGCTCGTGGAACACCGGATTCGTAGCAATATACACTGCAGATTTATTATCACACCAAAGTTTCGTTTGGCCATTGCAGGGATCGCTCAACTCACTAAGCAATTGACGAAGCCACAAAATCTCAGATGTGGCCAAGGCCATGGCTCGGTATTCTGCTTCTGCACTTGACCTCGAAACCACGTCCTGCTTCTTGCTCTTCCAAGAGATAAGATTGCCACCAATAAATATAGAGAATCCAGAAGTGGACTACCAATCAATAGAACATCCCGCCCAGTCAGCATCAGAATACCCGTCCATCATAGAGTAGTCGTGATCACTAAAATGCAGCCCCTTACCGGGATTACTGTGGATATATGATAGAATTCTAACCACGGCATTCCAATGTGGGACCCGAGGTGCAGTCATGAATTGGCTCACCACACTCACAGGAAAGGCTATGTCTGGTCTTCTAATTGTTGTTAGATAATTCAGCTTCCCAACCATTCTCCTATATCTGTCAGGATGAGGAAAAACCTCACCTTCATCAGGGAGAAATTTAACACTCGGGTCCATAGGTGACTCGACCCCCTTTGTGTGCAAAAGCCCTGCGTCAGCAAGAATATCCAGTACATACTTCCTCTGGGAGATAAAGATATCCTTCTTACCTCGTGCCACCTCGACTCCAAGAAAGTATTTTAATTCTCCCAAGTCATTAGTTTGGAATTGAGATTTCAAAAGTTGCTTCAACGCAGAAATGCCCACTGCATCATCACCGGTGATAACAATATCATCAACGTAAACAATCAATAGAATACAACCAGCAGATGAGCATCTATAGAACACCGTATGATCTTTGCCGGACTGTAGAAGACCAAACTGGTGCATAACCATACTAAAGCGACCAAACCACGCACGTGGAGACTGCTTCAAACCATAAAGAAATCGATGGAGACGACAGACCTGCTGCGACCCCCTTTGAGCAACAAAATCGGGAGGTTGCTCCATATAAACTTCCTCTTGCAAATCGCCATGAAGAAAGGCATTTTCACGTCAAGCTGATACAGAGGCCAATGGCAAGTGGCAGCCAGAGACATAAGCAGGCGAACAGATGCCATCTTGGCGACGGGAGAGAAGGTCTCAAAATAGTCAACCCCATGTGTCTGAGCATACCCCTTGGCAATGAGTCGGGTCTTCAAGCGCGCAAGAGAACCATCAGGATTGACCTTGACCGTAAAGACCCATTTGCAACCAATAGCCTGCTTGCCTTCCGGAAGAGAAACGAGGGACCAGGTAGAAGTGGA
>JAULJZ010019421.1:0-15816 GCA_032270985.1 Heliamphora pulchella
AGCTAACCCGAGAACTGTCCGAATGGATGTCATCTTCACAACATGTGAGAAGATTTCTTCAAAGTCAATACTTTTATTCTAACTGAATCCCTTCACAACTAACCTTGTCTAGTACCTGGGTTGTGAGTTTTCTTTTTCTATTTTTAGTCTATAGACCCATTTATTCTTCAATATTCTTTTGCCTTTGGGCAGCTTTACTAGGTCATATGTTTGATTCTCATGCAGGAATTTCATCTCTTCTTGTATGGCTTTCATCCACTCATTCTTCTGTTCGTGTTCAACTGCTTCCTGATAACAATTTGATCTCCTCCATCTATGAGCATCAAATATTTAGTAGGTGGATATCTGCTAGAGGTTTGACACTCCCTAGTAAACCTTCTCAATGTGGCTCTGCTTGAGGATCAATGTGAGCCTGCTCTGTTTGCTCTTCAAGGACTGTACCATCAACTGTAGGCGTATTCTCATCAGCATCTTCACTGTCTTATGTGTCTCCCCTACCATTACTATGCATGGTAGGTAGAAGGACTGGATCTGAATCAGTTGGATATTCTGCCTGTGTAGCTGGTTCATTTTTCTTGTTCATGTCTTCTATGGTTTCGTCCTCAAAGAAGACGACGTCTATGCTTATGATGATCTTCTTGTTAACAAGATCCCAAAGTCTGTACCAAAATTCTTCTCGGTCGTATCCTAAAAAGATGCACTGTTTTGATTTTCCATCAAGCTCTGACCTTTTATCTCTAGGAATATGAATAAATGCTCTACACCCAAATACCTTTAAGTGTTCGTAGGAGATCTCTTTTTCCGTCCATACTTTGTTTGGCATATCACCCTCAAGTGGAGCTAATGGAGATAAATTTATCAGATCAACGTTATCCTTATTGCCTTGCCCTAAAAAGTCTTTGGTAATTTTGCATGTGAAAACATACATCTAACTCTTTCCATTATTGTCCTGTTCATCTTTTCTGTCAATCCATTCTGTCTTGGTGTCTTAGGAATGATCATCTCATGCCTGATGCTCTTAACCTGATAGTACTGTTGAAACGGTCCTCGGTACTCACCACCATTGTCAGTTCGGATGCACTTTAATGATCTTCCTATCTGTCTTTTCACATTTGCCTGAAACTGCTTGAACACATCTAGCATAGAGTCTTTAGTCCTTAAAGCATATGTCCAAACCTTCCATGAATGGTTATCAGTAAATGTCACAAAATATCTAGCACCACTCACAGTAGCAATATTAATAGGACCATAAACATAAGAATGTACTAAGTCTATGATATTTAACTTCCTAGATGCAGAGACGCTATTATACAAAATTCTATGTTATTTTTCAGCTAAACAATAGATGCAAGTTTTGAAATAAGTACCCATTACCTCAGGTAGAATCTCTCTCCTGGCTAGAACTTGTAAGCCCTTCTCACTTATGTGTCCAAGCCGCTTGTGCCATAGCTTGGTGGTGGCGTCCTGTTCAACTGTGCTGATCACTCCTTTACTAAGCTTTGCCTTCAAGGTGTAGAGATTGGATGTCTTCTTTCCCTTTGCAACAATTAGGGATCCTTTGTTGAGTTTTCACTTTTCATCCCCGAAATGGTTCTTGTAGCTTTCATCATCTAGTTGACTAGTGGATATGAGATTGAACCTAATTTCTAGCACGTGTCTGACATCCTTAAGTACTAAGTTGCAGCCTGTAGTGGTCTCTAGACCGACATCTCTCATTCCCACTATGTCGGGCATACCTTCATTACTCATTCTGACGTGACCAAAATTGCTAGTTATATAAGTCATGAAATATTCTTTATGTGCAGTGATATGGAAGGAGGCACCAGAGTCAATCACCCAATTGAAGTCATGTCTAGTGATCCCAATGTACCCACTATCACAAACAATGATGATCTCGCCTTCATCTAAAGCTGCTGCTGCTGTATCCTTCTGATCTTTCTTGTCGTTAAACTTGATCTATTTTTTATTCCTATTCAATTTTTTGCATTCTTTTTTCATATTCCTTGTTTTGTCACATTAGAAGCACTTTATCTCCTTCCTAGACTGAGATTTTTCACTTGATTTGCTTCTTGGCTTGTCGCTGTTGGAAAATTTTTTGTTTTTATTCCTTCCCCTCTTGTCTGTGACCAAGGTATATGATTCAGATGTGCTTCCCTGCTCTTTTCGTCTTGCTTCTTCATTGAACATGTTATCCATCAACATATCAATGGTGACTTCGCCATTCGGTGCTGAGTTACTGATTGTCACAATTCGTGTTTTTTAACTGTCTAGCAAGAAACTCAATAGAAGTAGGGCTTGTAACTCGTCATCCAAAACCATCTTCATCGTAGTCAACTGATTGATCAATAGCTATAAGTCACTGAGGTGCTCGGCTACACTCCGTCTAATCAAGGATGCTTTATTCTGAGGAGTCTTCCTTTCGTATATTAACTCTAATTTCTTTTATAACATATAGGTATTGGTTTCTTGAGTCACATGGTGCAAAATACTATGATCCACCTAAGTACGGATTTGAGTCACTGTTTTCTTGTTCATAACCGTCCACTCATCATCAGTAGTTTTTTTCGGTTTTTTACTATTACCTTCAATCGGCAGATATAAATCCTTAGTGTAAAGGACATCTTCCATCCGTAGTTTTCATATCGAATAATTCGATGAATTCAGTTCAATCATAGCGCCAGATAATTCTTCATTTAATCAAATACAAGAACTGAATATACCCAGACTATATCTGGACTAAGCTCTGATACCACTGTTGAAAAAAATTAAACAAAAATAGCTTGCAATGAAATAAAATATTTTTTCTCACTTTTCGTGCTTAATTAAATGAGTTTAATAATAGCAATAAAAATAATAATAAAAAAATAGCAAAATGCCAATTTTTACATGAAAAATTCCTAAGGGAGAAATCACAGAACTGAAATCTGATTCCAAATCTTCATTATGTCAAAATAATGAGTTTAAATATTGAACTCTCTAGGCATATCCAGAGGATGATAACATCAAGAATAATGTTATCGGGATAACAAAATATTGAATACTCGTTACCCTAAGGTGGATTCTGAATGAAAAATAAAACTAAGTTTAGAACTCACCGGTTGACAATCGAAACCGTTGGTTAACAAGAATCAAGTGCCAAAAGTATGCTACGTAAACTTTACGATGATCGGGTTTCGCTTGACCTTCGATCTACGCTCAAACATGGGATGTTCTTCTCCTCGCCAAAATTCCCCCGTGCACTGCTGTGCCATTGCTTTGAAGATTGCGCCACTGACTTTTGATCTTCAAAAATTGATTTTTCTTTTCACTGATATCTGATATGACAATTGAACCTCATTAGGGGGATTTATATAGTAGCCTCTTAGGATTATTTCCCAAGCCAAGTAGGACTCAAAAACACTATTCTTAATAGAATTTTAAAACACTACCGGGCAAATTAATTTTTTTTCTTCTTTTTTTTTCTAAGAAACTTTTATTTTAATCTTAATATAATTGTGCAATCCCAAATGAGGCAGACACTAACAGTAAGGGATGGATCCAAAATTTTAATTGGGCAGCAAATGATTTTTAAAATATTATAAGATAAATATAAAATTTTCTTTAAAAGAATTATGAGTCGTACTGTATAGTTTTTATATATTTGAGTTTAAAACTACTACAATAATAATAAAAAAAATTAAAGAGGGCTTTTACACATATGCATTATATGACTTTGTGATATACATATTAACAATCAGATATTGAAGGTGAAAAAAATCTTCGACAATGGAACAGACGGATTGAGCGGTCATATGACCACTCAAGCGATCTGAAGAGGCACGCAACAATTTTGCAGCCAAGGTTTTTAGATTGTTTTAAGACCTATTCTCTCCTCTCTAGCCCCAGAACACTTGTATTCTATTCTTTATTGGTTTATAGTGAAAGTGTGAGCCCGTAGACTTAAGTACTATTTACCAAATCACGTAAACATTGTGCGTCTCTTGTGTGATTGGTTTGTTTTGCTTTCTTGTTCGTTATTCTTCTATGGCTTGTATGCATGATTCAACAAGCGACTTGTGGGTTGGATTTGATCGTGATATTGATCGATCTACAACAATTGGTATCAGAGCGAGGTTTAGAGGTTAAAGAACGCAACATGGCAAAAGAAGGAAAGATCAAGATCGAAAAGTTCAACGGTTCAAACTTTGCCCTCTGGAGGATACAGATCGATGACATTCTGTACCAGAAGGACTTGTATCAATCATTAATCGGGAAGAAACCCGAGAAGATGACGCAGAATGAATGAGAGGTAATGGATCAAAAAGCTTTGGGTACCGTGCGACTGAGTCTCGCACCATCGGTGATTTACAATATCGCGAAGGAGAAGACAATAGCGAATTTGGTAAAGGCATTAGAGAAGATGTATGCAAAGCCATCTGCATCGATTAAGATATACCTAACGAAAAAGTTATTTAACTTAAAGATGGTGGATGATGCCATTATCGCCGAGCATCTTAATGAATTTAATTTCATCACCAATTAGTTAGAGTCAGTTGTGATTAATTTTGATGATGAAGTCATAGCCCTAACTCTCTTGTCTAGTTTGCCAAAAATCTTGAGCGATTTTGTAGTGGTAGTGAGCAACTCATCGGCATCAACAAAGTTAAAACTAGAGGACATTGTCAGGTTTGTAATTTTGAGAGAAATTACACAGAAGAATAGCAGGTGAAAGGTCGACATAAAGTTCATCCTTGAACGCTGAAGGAAAAGGAAGGAAGAATGATAGGAAGAATTAAAAGGGCCAAAAAAATCACAGACCCAAGTCACGGGGTCGATCATAGACTCGTGCTGGAGAGCATAAATCTAGTGGCTGTTGGAACTATAGACAGAAGAGCCATCTAAAGAAGGATTGCAAGGCTATGAGAAAACAAATGGATGATGGAAATCAAAGGGGTAAGGTTACAATTAATATTTTAGATGAAGAAAACGTAGATGCCTTGATTTATACGATGGATTCAAGAACAAATTCTTAGATCGTCGACTCGGGAGCATTATTCCATGCTACTCCTTACATGGATATACTTCTTTGATACGTGAAAGGGAATTTTGAAAAGGTCTATTTGGAGGATGACGAGGCTTGCAATATAGTCGTCAAGGATGAGGTGCAGATCACACAGGCCAATGGTACAGTACTGAAGCTGAAGGATGTTTAACACGTGCCTAGTCTAAAAAGAAACTTGATCTTAGTGGGTTAGCTGGCAGAATCTGAGATTATAACGTCGTTTGGAGGAGATTTTTGGAAGATGAGCAAAGAGTCATTGGTTTTGGCCCAAGGGAAAAAGGAGGGTACTTTATATGTATCTTCGGGTTCTTGCACCAAAATTATAGTGGCAACATTAGGGGTTGACATCAGTACGTGGCACAAGTGACTCGGCTATATAAGCGAGAAAGGAATAAAAGCTATGGTTCAAAAAGAGAAACTATCGGGTTTCAAGTCAGTGAATTTAAAGTTCTGTGAAGATTGTTGTTGGAAAACTTGATATACATTGTTGAGCCCATTTCCTAATAGGTTAAGTTTTTAGAAAAATTGGTGACTTAACATGGTATCAGAGATGTAGTTTCACGAGGTCTTGGGCTCAAATCTCGTTAATATGTGTTTTCATCTTATATTTGTTGTTGTATACTACGTGTGTTGGTGCACCTATTTATTTCAATTTATTTACCTCTTCACGTACGAGATAGGGTTGCACGTAAGGAGAAGTGTTGAAAAGCTTGATATACATTATTGGGCCCATTTTCTAATAGTTTAAGCTTTTGAAAAAGTTGGTGAATTAACAATTGCATCTTCAAAAACAAAAATGGTCAGCTTTACAAAGAAAATGAAGACTCCAAAGGTAGAACGGTTAGAGCTGGCTCATACTAACGTATGAGGACTATCTCATGTACCTACCTTTGGTTGCTTAAGGTACTTTGTATCCTTCATTGACGATGCTACTAGAAAATTATAAATTTATTTCTATAAGAACAAATTTGATGTATTTGGCATATTCAAAAACTAAAAGCCCTAGTTAAGAATAAGATATGTCAGAAATTGAAATGTCTGAAGTCTGATAACGGTGTTGAGTACTACAGTAGGGAATTTGAGGATTACTATGAAGCTAATGGGATCAGGATACTGAAAACTGTTCTAATGAAGTCGAGACAAAATGGGGTGGCAGAACGCATGAACATGACAATCATGAAGCGTGCTCAGAGTATGAGGCTACATGTCGGGTTATCAAAAAGTTTTGGGCAAACGCAGTAAGTATAACACCGTACTTGATCAACAGGGGGCCATCAGTTGCATTTAATTGCGGACTTCCAAAGGAAGCATGGACTGGGAAAGAGATAAAACTTTTCAATTTACGTACTTTTAGATGCATAACCTATGTACATGTTGAGTCAGAGAACATGGAGAGACTTGACCCCAAGTCTCGAAAATGTGTGTTTGTTGGCTACGGTACAGACAACTACGAGTATAGGCTGTGAGATCCAGAAAATAAAAAAATAGTTAAGAGTATAGATGTTATATTCAATGAGTCTATTTTATACAAAAATAAACAGGATTAAAAAGGTGAGACAATAGATGAGTCAGACTACGCTGTGTGTGATGGATTGTCTAGGAAAGTTTAGAACCTCGGGATGAGAATATATAGCCTACTCCACAAGCAGAACCATAGACTCCCACAATTAGGAGGTTTACCAGCGTTAGTATGCCTATAATCAGATACTCTCTTTCATTGCATTATTTATTGTTTATAGACAATGGTGAGCTAAAATGTTTTGAAGAGACTTTGTAGGTTGAGGCAAAGGGCGAGTGAGAGTATGCCATGGATGAAGAGATGAAGTCTTTATCATCAAAAAAGACTTAGGACTAGGTATAATTGCTCAAGAAAAAGTCAGCATTGCAGAACAAGTGGGTCTACAGGCTGAAGAAATAAGCTGACGGGAGCAAGCGGTACAAAGCTAGGTTTGTAGTCAAGGCGTTTCAGCAGAAGTTGGTGATAGACTACACAGAGATATTTTCACTGGTTGTGAAGATATCCACCATCAGGACTGTGTTAAGTATTGTGGCTGCAGAAGACTTACATATGGAGCAACTAGATGTTAAGATAGCATTTTTTCATGGGAATTTAGAGGAATAGATCTATATGCGCCAACCACAAGGTTACTTAGTCAAAGGAAAGGAGGAGATAGTTTGCAAATTGATGAGGAACTTATATGGGTTAAAACATCCACCCAGGTAGTGGTATAAAAGGCTCGATAGTTTTATGGCAGATACCAGGTTCAATTGATGTCGTGGAGACCATTGCTGCTATATTAAGAAATTTTCTACATCGTATCTAATACTTCTCCAATATGTAGATGACATGTTGATTGCAAGATCCAACATGAATGAGATTTTAAATCTCAATGCACAATTGTCCAATGAATTTTTCATGAAGGATTTGGGAGCAGCCAAACGAATACTTGGCGTGAAGATTAGTAGGGACAGAAAGGGTTGAAAGTAGAAGTTTTCACAATTAGAATATGTTGAGAAGGTCCTACACGGTTCAACATGTAAGGTGCTAAGTCTGTTAGTACACCTTTAGAAATTCACTTTAACTTTCAAAAGAACAGGGAGCTATCACAGAAGAAGAAATGAACTACATGGCGAATATACTGTACGTGTCAGCCGTAGGTAGCCTGATGTACATAATGACCTACACGAGGCTAGACATTACCTATGTAATGGGAGTAGTGAGCAAATTTATGTTCAATCCGGGTAAGGAACTCTAGAAAGAAATAAAGTGAATTTTGAGCTATCTTAGGGGCACCATGGGTTATGCTTTGTATTATAATGGCTCGGGAACTCAGTTACAAAGTTATGTTGATTCATACCTGACATGAGACATTAACAGTAGAAAGAGTACAACCAGATATATGTTTACCCAACGTAGTGAAGCGGTCAGCTGGGTTTCTAGATTACAGAAGATAGTGACAATCTCCACCACACGGGTAGAATATGTAGTAGCCACGGAGACATGCAAGGAGTTGATTTGACTAAATGGTTTCCTAAAGGAATTAGGTAAATGACAGGACAAGTGTCTGTTGTTTAGCGATAATCAGAGCGTTGTACTTATGGTAAAGAACTCTTCACTCCATTCAAGAACTAAACATATTGATATTAAATATCATTTTATTTGGTTTTAGTTGAAAGAGGGGCGGTTTAATCTAGAGAATGTTCATACAAATGAAAATCTTGTGAACATGCTCACAAAGGTAGTGACAGTGAAGAAGATGAAGGAAAATTTAGTTTTGGTTGGTTTTCAAGCTTAGAAGATGGGAGGATGGCTCACACTAGATTTTCTTGGTTACTATTTTGAGGCAACAGAGGTTTATTCTGGGAATTACAAGTCTTGGAGTGAATTTACTTCAAGTGGGAGATTGTTGAAGGTGAAAAAAATCCTCGACAATGGAATCGATGGATTGAGCGGTCATGCGACTGCTCAAGCAGTCGAAAGAGGTGTGCAACAGTTTTGCAAACTACAAGAAACCGAAAGGCTCAACAGATCGCTTAACGACCGCTCGATAACCACTCGAGCAATTTATGTAGGTTTACGCTTTTAAGTGCTAATTAGGGTTCGAGCAACAAAGCTTTTTAGATTGTTTTAAGAGTTGTTCTCTCCTCTCTAGCTCTAGAACACTTATATTATATTCTCTATTGGTTTGTAGTGAAAGTATGTGCTCGTGGATGTAGGCACTATTTGTCGAACCACGTAAATATTGTGCGTCTCTTGTGTGATTGGTTTGTTTTGCTTTTTTGTTTGTTATTCTTCTGTGGTTTGTGTGGGTGATTCAAAAAGCGGCTTGTGAACTAGATTTGATCGTGATATTAATCGAATCCACAACATCAAGGTCCACTGATTTTATTAGTTCATATGCATATGTAATACATATGAACTAATAAAACTTACTGTTTTATCAATGCATATGAATACAATGTGGGTAAATATTAAAACTTATTGTTTTTAAAAACAATAGGGGCAACGGCCCATCTGCCCCTTGGATTCATATTTGACAATGTCAATTGTTAATTAGTTGCAAAAAGATTCAAAGTAACATTTGAAAATTTAAATTAGAATGGTACCATGATTTCAAAAATCATGAGAGACAAGGAGAAAAGGGGATTGAGGGGAGACTTCTTTGTTAACACTAATTGAATGGAGTATTGGAGTGGGTGACCATCCCTAGCTAGGACAATGAACAAAGAAAAAAGAAAATTAGGTTCTTAAAGATTAACATGATATGATAAATATATTCAATAAAGGAGAAGGACCACTCTATCTTGTTTGAGCTCATTGTAGTGTGGGTACCACAAAAGAATCTATTTGGAATATGCCATAATTTTCTTCTCCCTTCTTTCTCACTCCTATCAACCTAGCTATATATAAGAGCATTCACACTAATAATTAGTTTTAACTAGCTAAATCTCATAATTTTATTTGAGGTGGTTACTTCTCTCTCAATACTCTAAAAATACTAGTTATTTTAGCAATAATTTCTTATTATATACTTTTTTTCCATTGTTAGTGCACTAGCACTAATTTGCACCTTGGGCGATCAACCATCCCAAAAGTTCATACGCCCTTGTCACGATTTTCCTACTCATTTCTTTGTCTAGAGTCGCTATCATATATATAAAATAGCTCATATTTTATTAAAGTGGCTTTCATACCAAAAAAGTCATATTTTAAAAATATGTTATTCTCTAACATATTTTAAAAATAATGCCATAGATTAATTCAAATTTAAATTTTGAGATCGACATATTTTAAATTTCATATGAAATTATGACAAATTCAATAATTTATTTTTATTATAAATAATATTTTCTCATAAAATATGCTTTCTTTCAACTACAATTGTATTGGCCTAGATCGTGGTCCGTGTACTACTTACTATACACACACACACACCACACACACACACACACATATATATATATATATATATATAATAGCATCGCAATAAATTTTTTTTATTTTTTTATTTTTTTATTTTTTTTTGTGAAAAAACAAGAATGGGTAGAAGTTTGGTGATTTAGGTTGTTAGGATTTAATTGTGCCTGGCATGGTGTAGATGAATAATGAGTCATTAATGATAGTTGTTGTTTGAAAATTCTTTTGAAAGAGTACAAGCACAGGAAGTAGAGAGAAGAAGTGCAAGAAGACAGATGAGCAGCGATAATAATAAAAAAATTGTATCATGAGTGAATGGTAAGAAAATACATTTAGCAACTTGCTGTAGCAAAACTTAAAATATTGAGTCTTTGTTGAGGCTAGTGAAATATTCATTTTTTGTATTAGACTTTAAAATAGTGAAATGTTGGTTTTAACTGGCCTAATGCGCAGATGCTTTCAGTATGATACTTAGGTTTCATTTTATAAACATATCATGCATCATTTTTTGAGGATCTTCTGAATTTATGGTGCCCAATTATTGTGTTTAATTTTACACGCACCTAGTGTGTCACAAAATTTAATACATTGATATAGTTATATACATGCGTATGACAATCAGAGAAGAAACAATTTTACCTCGTAGTTTTATGTAGCTTTTGATGGGGATATGAAAACTAAGGCCCAAAGCTTGGAGCGGTGAAGTTCCAGCTTAATTCGGATAAAGGCTAAGTCCATCCAACCAAGGAAGATATTCGTTGGCTGACTAGTGGCGAAGTAGGCTGATTAGAAGGGTCTTTTCTCATCGACATCATGGCCATCCAGGAAGTCTTATTACTTGGTCAAACCTTTGTATTAATTGATCAATGTTTAACGCCCCTTTTGCCTGATTAGCCGTTGTCTTGACTAAACTTGGCGTGTGTTGTATATAGCGCATGGCTTCAGTCCAAGATCTCCAATAGTACGGTTATAACGGCCTGCACGTGGTGCATTGGCCATGTGTTCTCGAAATCTGATAAAAAGGGCTAACAAATATGAAATGTACGCATTCTAGAACCTCTCTAACTGTCTCTCATTTCCATGGCACCTACTCCACTAGAAACCTAACTGGATTGTCGGAGGGGATCTGTTGAAAAATATTCCGGCGTTTTTTCTAATGATTCTCTTATCCATTTCAAGTGCAACCTCGACCCTAGATTATCATTCGAGAAGTGTGTATTATCATTTGGTGTTATCTATGGGAATCGCTTGATTTTGATCATTCCTCTCCATCTAGTGCATCACTCACTGGATGGTCTAAACGTGATCCATGGCAGAAGAGACTAGTTGAGCAAGATTACCCCCAACTGCGAGAATACTTGAAGATCCATAACAACCCAACCAAGTGCAACAGCAGCTTCAACACCTAACCCAAGGGATTTTGTAGTTGGTTCAACAAAATCAAGAGTTGTTACTGCACGTTAGAGGTCAGAACAAATCCCCACCAATCCCCAGACCCTCAATCCCACAAGGTGAGCAACAAGATGGAGACCGTGATAATGCGGCTCACAATATTCCCTAGGGGGTGGAGGAATTGAAGAAGTAGCAAGTGGGCTCAACCCAATTCTACCAATAAACTAGAGAGAAGATCCAAATAACCAGAAAGACAAAGCAGAGTCATAAGAAGTTTCAACGATACAAAATGAAAAAATTTGTGATGTAAAAGCTCAAATCAATGATATGATGCAGGCCATTACAGCTAAAACTCTTTCCACTTTAGAAGATCTGGTGTACAAAATTGAATCACCATTTTCACCGGCTATAATAGCGACTCCCCTTCCCCCAAAAGTTTAAAATGCCCCAAATAGACATTTTCGATGGAGTTTCAGATCCACTAGGTCATCTAAATACCTAAAAATCCATGATGTATCTCCACATCGTTCCCAAAAAAGTAATGTGTAGAGCATTCCCTACCACCTTTAGAGGCCCTATTAGAATCTGGTTTGCTAAGTTAAAACCAGAGTCTATCGGCAGTTAGAGGCATAGAAAGCCAGCGACCTTCCTTCTAAACATAAAATAAGCCAAAGGGGAATCCCTAAGGGATTTTATGAATTGATTCAATCACAAAACATTACAAGTTGATGAAGTAGATGACAAGGTGGCTTTGACAGCTTTCATAGGAGGACTTTTGTCATCTCGATTTTTATTTTCATAATCCAAAACACCACCGTTGGAAATGGTTGAGCTGATGCTCAAAGCCCAGAAGCATATGAAAGCTAAGGACGCAGTGGATCCCAAACGTTTCAAAATGACTAACGTGCCAGTCAGAACAGAGAAAAGGAATAGAGAGACTGAGCAGAAAGTAACAAAAATGTATCCTGACCAACTTAAGCGTCAACGAGCTGAGTTGCCACCCAAGAGACCAAATAAAACCAAGTACAGACACTATACCACCCTCAACGCCCCACTGGAGCAAGTCTTACTATACATTAAAAGGGATCAAGACCTAGCCCATAAAGCGCTCAAAAAAAGGTACTGCCACTTCCACAAAGATCACGGTTATGACACCGAAGACTATTACGATATGAAGGATCAAATAGAGAGGCTGATCAGAGAAGAAAAGCTAGATTGTTTTCTGGCCGATAGACGTCCACCAGACAACAAAGCCTCAGCATCTTGAGCAGCATCATCCAGATGGCAATCTTGAATGGCAAGACCAACCACACATGAAGATCGAAACAATTGTAGGAGGCTTTGTAGGAGGCGGTACTTACAGATCAGCCAAAAAGGGCCATTCAATAAGACTTCAAGAGGAGTCAAGGAATTCTCATGATCAAAATTCTTGGTCAAAACTTACTAGAACCGACAAGTTTGCCATCTTTTTCGTTGAAGAAGATTGTCGAGATATTTAATAATCTCACAACGATCCTATTGTTATCAGTTTGCTAGTCAGTAATCATAGGTATGGCAAGTGTTTGTAGATAATAGAATCTCATCGGACATCCTCTTTGCCAGTTCTTTTTACCAAATGAACAATAGATGGAACAAACTTCAATATATGCTTTCTCTCATAGTGGGATTTGTTGGAGACAAAGTGTATCCTCTGGGTTCAGTCCAGCTACCAATTACAGTAGGATATGGGCAAATAAAACTCTCAAAGATAACATTCTTAGCTGTTGACATCCCATTGGCGTATAACATCATCCTGGGCAGAACAACACTTAACCAATTTTGAGCAATTACTTCCACATATCAATTGTTGTCAAGTTTCTCGGCGAGCAAGGGAATGGTTACGCTCGTGGAGATCAAGTATCAACTCATGAATGTTATGTTACTTCATTTAAGGACCACACCCCTATGGAGGCTCTAAATATAGAATAGACAAAAGTCAGTAGTGAGCAGGATTTATGAATGGGAGAGCCGATAGAAGAGTTGGAAGAAATCTACATTGGTGAGTTTGACCAGACAAAGACTTTGAAGATAGGTGCCCAACTATCGGAAGACCTCAAAAAACCCTTAAGTCAATTCCTCTCACAACACAGAGATGCTTTCACCTAGTCCAACTAAGATATGCTTGGCATCGACCCAGCTATTATAGTTCGCCATCTAAATGTGGACCCAAAAGTGAAGCCAAGCAGGCAGAGGCAAAATGCATTTGCTCAGTAGAGAAACGAAGCCATTAGGGAGAAAATAACTAAACTAATGAACCGCAAGTTTCATCAAGGAGGTTATTTACCCCGAATGGTTGGTCAACATCCTAATGGTGAAAAGTCGAATATAAAGTGGGGAGTGTGCATTGACTTCACTGATCTAAACAAAACTTGGCCGAACGATTTCTATTCCCTACCTAAAATTGACCTTTTGGTAGATTCGACTATAGGACATGAACTACTCAGTTTTACGGATGCCTTTTTCGGTTATAATCAAATCCTGATGCACATGCATTATCAGGAGAAAACATCATTTATGATTTATCGGGGTTTCTATTGTTATAGAGTCATGCCTTTCAGGCTCAAAAATGCAGGAGTAATGTACCAGAGGTTAGTCAACTCGATGTTCAAAAATCAAATTGGGAGAAACATAGAAGTGTACGCGAACGATATACTTGTCAAAAGCAAGAGGGCCGATCAACATTTGAGTGATCTAATAGAGGTATTTTTGGTCCTCAAGAGGTATGAGATGAAACTCAACCTAGCAAAGTGTGCCTTCGGTGTCTCATTTGGAAATGTTTTGGGTTTCATGGTCATCCAAAGGTGAATAGAGGCTAACCTGGACAAAATCAAAGCAATCTTAGACATGAAAGCACCTAGTAATGTTAAAGAAGAATAGAGATTGGCGGGTAGAGTCGTCGCACTGAATCGATTCATTTTAAGAGCAACGAACAAGTGCTTGCCATTCTTCAAGACACTATAGAAGGCTTTCGCTTGGATAGTGGAGTGTGAACAGACCTTCACTGAGTTAAAGGACTACTTATCCAAACCTCCACTACTCTCAAATTCAGTTTCACATGAAGAGTTATACCTATATTTAGTTATATCTAGAATAACGGTGAGCTCAACCCTAATCAAAATAAATGATGGACTTCAAAAACCAGTGTACTACACTAGCAGAGCTTTTTATGGCGCAAAAAATAGATACCCTAATATGGAAAAGTTAGTTTTCGCTCTGGTTACGTCAGCAAGGATGCTCATACCATACTTCCAAGCTCATACTATAATTGTCCTCACTGACTAGCCCCTGAGGAAGATCCTGTAGAAATCTGAAGCTTCTGGAAGATTGATGTAGTGGACAATTGAACTAAGTTAGTTTGACATAGAATATAGACCTCGTTCAGCGTTAAAAGAGCAGGTCATATCAGATTTCATATAGAATTCACTTAGAGCTCCTAATCAGATCAGTCTAAGCAACCAGTACCTGAAGATTGTAAAGGTACAAATGCAAGGAATAACTAACCCAATATTGTATCCGATCAGCCAATACCAGAGGATGGAGAAGGAATGGGTGAAAGGAATAACTAGTCCAAGGTTATACCTGAGCAGCCTTTTGATGAGAAAGAATCCTAGACAGTTAACATCGATGGGTCAACATGAAAAAAGGCAAGAGGAGCATGCTTAATCATCATATCCCCCATAGGAGATCGAATTAGACATGCTGTTCGATTCAATTTCTGGATAACAAATAATGAAATATGATTATGAAGCACTACTATGGGGGCTCATAGCAGCAAAGGCATGTAGAGCCAGACAAGTTCTGGTTAATACAGATTCTTAATTGGAGGCTCAACAAACTAATGGAACATACGAAGTAAGGGAAAACTGACTCATGTAGTATAAGTTATTAGCGGAGAAATTACTCAAGGGATTCCAGCAGGTGAAGCACAAACAAGTCTCCCATGGAAGGAAAACCAAAAAACAGACCAGCTAGCACAACTAGCTTCTTTTGATATAGCGAGCATGCACAAAGGGTGTTACAATGGAAACAGTGAATCACCACAGCATAACAAACGACCCTGACCAGCGAGAAGTGATGGAGATCCAGAAATACTCTAGGCTCGACCCATCATAAAGTACTTGCAAACAAGAGAACTCCTAGAGGATAAGAAGGAAGCCAGGAAATTGAAGTTCTAAGCAGCAAAATATGTCATCCTAGAAGGAATGCTTTACAGGAGAGGAATCTCAACACCATACTTACGTTGCATGTCTGAACACAAAGCCTTGTATGCGCTCAGGGAAATCCATGATGGGGTGTGTGAAAACCATGCTGGGGCAAGATCTTTGGTCGACAAAGCTATCCAAGCAAGATACTACTTGTAGACACTCCAATTTGACCCCACCCAATTTTAGGTGAATCCGATGATGAAAATAGGCAAAACAAGTGC